>CM061162.1:1809193-1984193 GCA_030710495.1 Labroides dimidiatus | reverse complement strand
TTAGCATGTTGTGAAATTCGGACGAGGAACGCTCCGATTGTTCTCTCAACTCTTCGTGCGTCCACCCCAAAGTTAACAAAACCTGCAGACTCTCTGCAGAACGTGGAACAGAGCCGAGCAGCGACACATCCAGAGACTTTTTCTGGTGTTATTTTTTTTATTTTTTGGCCGCCCGCGTATATGGAGTGCGACCGTAACCACTAGGCCACATGTGTCAAACTCAAGGCCCGCGGGCCAAATATGGCCCGCCACGTAATTTTATGTGGCCCGTGAGAGCTTAAAAGGTCTGAGTGTTTAAAAATCAACAGGTCAAAAGCGTGCTTTGACCAAAAACTACATTTCCCACAATGTCTGTCGACTATGATACCCGCGATTTGACGGCTCACCGCCACTACACAGCAGTGTTTCTACATCAATGCCAACGAGTGGAATTGAGAAATAAATAATGATCCCAAAATGTCCAAGAAGAGAAAAGTTGATAAAGATGGAAGACTGTTTCAAGAAAGACGGGAAGGCCAATACAAGGAGAAAGACCGGTATGTCTTTTGTGTTACGAGGCGTTGTCTGTTGTCAAAGAGTACAATCTGCGGCGGCATTCTGACACCAAACACGGAGCTAAGTACGCAAAGCTAGCCTTCAAGAAAAGCAACAAATTGCCCAAGAATTAAAAGGCAAACTGCGGTTGCAGCAGAGCGTGTTTTCGAAAGCCACAGCCCAAAATAAGGAGTATTACGTTTATTTCACATTACATTCGATTACATTTACTTGCATTTATAAGTTACATCTGGCCCTTTAAGGACAGCCATTAGGCTGATGTGGCCCTTGGTGAAAATGAGTTTGACACCCCTGCACTAGGCCATCTGCGCTCCTTTTTTCTGGTGTTATTGATGAAATTTGGAGACTTCCAGTCCTCACACATCGTACCCAGGCTGTAAATGAATCACACTTTCAGAAGCAGCCATTGGTTCATTTCACCTTAGTTTCAGTTTATTTGTAGTTCTGAACAGATTTCGGGTGACTTTTAGGGCAGTCAGTTGCTACTTTCCTGGCTGAGAAGTTGGCGACATTGGCAGCGCCGCTCCACCATTGGTTTCTCTACAACTTACTTCCACTGAGAACAACCCCAAACCCAAAACTTAAACTCAAACCCAGTGTGAGTCCATTCCAGCTCAAAACCAGCTCGGTTATCCGTCTTAAAAACCCTCATCCACGTTTAGCTCTAAACTCAGAACCGAAACTTCACAAAAAGTCACTTCATCCAGATTTTTGCAGGTGTTTTTCTTTGAAGTAGCATTTGCAAAAAACATCGGGAAAAGTTCTGAAACTATAGTGAACATATTTACGGATTTAAAGGTTATCAGATGAGGCGACTTTCAGTTTCAAACATGCACAAAAATTCACTTTTTTCAGAGAGTCTTTTCAATTAGGAAAACAGTCACTGCAAAGCATTTGGAAGAGGCTAACGTTTGTGCTAGTTTCCACTGGAGCTAACTCTTCTCTCCAAGCGTTTCCCTGATGTTGACGTATTTCTGGATATTAACACCTCTCTTGTCTGGATCCACTGAACACATTCAAACAGCTCTGTTCGGGTTTTAAAGCATTTCTTGTCGCGGCGCAGATTCACGCCGCTCTGATTCACCACTTCACACATTTCAGACCACAGATCTCCACAAAATAAACGTAAAATCAGGAATACGTTTATAAAAACAGGACGTGTCTTTTTTTTTTTTTTTTTTGTCGTCTGCAGCTTCGAGCTTTCTCACTCTGGTTTCTTGCTTTCGGCCCCGATATCTGCCGTTTGCATCTGCTGAGGAGACACCACGTAGGAGAGCTGGTTATCAGGGCCTGATCAATGCAAGCAGGAAACATACTGATTAGAATATGAACAGACCACAGAGAGGAAACACACACACACACACACACACACACACACACACACGCGCAAACAGAAGGCGTCCAGGCTGAGAAGTCGTACGATGTGTTTGTCTTTTTCTTTGCACATGTAATTCTTTCTGATTGAATTTCACGCTCTGACCACATGCAAGAGACTTCGCTCTTAATATATGAACAAGTCGGAGTGTTATTCCTGCCTTCAGTCAGGATTGAGTCAATAGTCACACACACACACACACTCACACACTCACAGGCGTCATTTACAAGCAGTCCATTTCTAAAAGCTCACATTTGCGTTGACACGAGCGTCTCCTGATACTCCGGAGTCTCTCCTCCTGCTTTGAGGAGCAGTGGAGTGTGCACAGGTCTCCTTCTCGCTGTAACTTGGGTCGAGTTTTTTAAAGAAGTCCAGGAGCTTAACCGCTCTTCCAACCAGCACTGTTAAAGCTCCAAACATTGACTTCAGGCCGGGTACACAAAGCCTGACGAAACAAGCTGTTAAATGGCAATTTTTTTTTTTTTTAACAGCGGCTGGATTTGGGGAACAAGTGATTCTGCAGCTGTGGATCACTTTACGTTTGATTATTTAATGGACACATCACTCATTCTGAGTCTGTTTCTTATTATTGAAGACAAACTCCAAGTGTGCAGCTCATTCTCTCTCTTTACATTCTGTGTACTGATAATTTCAGATTCTTTTTTGTTTAGAAAATTTGTACAAAGAAAAAATACGGTTGCAAAAGTGCTGAAAAAAAACTGTGACAATCTTATATTTACGTTATCATCCACTGGGAAACTGACTTTAAGGTACTCAAAGGAGTTGAGAAATTTCCTTAATTGTACATTTTCCTCCTTCTTTGGGGGCAAAAAGACGCCTCAAAGTGCTGCCGTTGACCTAACAGACCTAAAAGCAACCTAACAGATGTCCGTTCCATTCCTCTTTTATCTCCTTTCGTCGTGAAGGCAGTGCATCTTTTTTTTTTTTTTTTTTTTTCTTTTTTCTTTTTTTTCTTTTTTTTTCTTTTTTTTTCTTTTTTCTTTTTTCTTTTTTCTTTTTTTTTTTTCTTTCTTTTTTTTCTTTTTTTTTTAAAAAAAAAAAAGAAAGAAAAAAAAATGAAGGCAGTGCATCTTCTTGAACTTCTTGAACTTCTTGAACGTGCTTTTGCTGTTTACTGACTTGGATGCTTTAAAAAAACCTGGTCCGTACTCTGTACTTTCTCCAAAGTCGCCTAAAACCAACACCAACAGTGAAACGGTGACGTGCTCAGTCTTTGCAGTGACCTTGGAAGCAGCTCCGGCCTCCTTGTGGGAGTCAAAATGCTCTTTTAGGTGTTGGGTAAATATTTGCGCATGCATCTGTGTATGTTTTTGATTAAGTGCATTAAGATTTAGATTAAAAGAGAGAGCGGGACAAGCCCTGGTCAGTGAGTTCTGTTGACTTACCTGCAGACCCGTGTAGCTTGGCTTGGGTTGCAGCGCCAGAGAAAACAGCAGCCCTCTAATAGAAGATGGTATAAGTAAAGAAGTATGGAGGGAAATGATGAACTGAAAAGTCCTTTTTTTGCACTACATTAGAAATGTGGTATCCTTTAGATTAGCCAAACTCTTCAGACCCCCAAAAATATTGGTGCCAGAGAACAGCCCCCTGTCCTGGTTTCGTCACCTCGGGGGTCTTCAACAAAGAAATGTTGAAAACTGATCAAAAACTTTCTGTTTGCATGATTCTATATGAAATTTAAACTCTAGTTTGGTTTATATTTTTACATTGATGGATGAAATATGTAGTTGTGAATAATTTTTGATCTTGGGAGACATTTGGATTGGATTGGACCCCCGGAATTAGTGCTCCACGACAACCGAGAGGGTCCGGACCCCCATTCTGGGAACCTGTGCCTAAGACAGAGTGTCAAAGCTCAGCTCAAAACTGAAAACTGGACGGAAACTTTGGATCCATTTTGGAAGGTATTTCACAACCCCAGCCACATTGAGAACCAGTGTGCTAGACCAGGGGTTCCCAAACTTTACCACGCCAAGGCCCCCCAAAAAGCATTAGCTTCTGGCCGGGGACCCCCTTTGCAAACCAACAGACGATGCTTCAAAATATGAAAGAAACATCAACTTTTAAAAAGCTTTTTTCTTACTTTTATTCACTTTTCAATAACTATTAGATTTGATTAGCATAGAAATTTGTCTTTCATACTGTATATTCTCGATGAATAATAAACTTTTCAACAAAGTGTTGACGGATAAGACCAAAACAAAACAAATCAAACTTCTCTCGTGCCTGTGCGTGTCTGTGAGTGATAAATTACACCAGTGGGAGGGACTGGCTTGGTGGCCTCCAATTTCTGAATTTTGGTTGGCCATGAGTTCTTAGGTTTTTCTGCAGCAGAATCCTCCACGGCAGGGCCGTTGGACCGCTCCCTCTGTCTTTTTCCTGTCAAAAACCTTTCCATTTTTTTGCTAGCTAGCTACAAGCGAGCTTGATAACAGGTGCAAACCGCCAGGTCGACAAAGATGATCATCGTCATGCCTGAGTTGGAGCTGTTACACGAGGTGTGGTTCGGTTTAATCAGAAGCTTGAGAATCTGACCATTACGGCGGTTTACGTGTTGTTAGTTCAGGACAAGTGGTTTTATAAAAAGACTAACAAAATAGAAAAATAAAAATAATTCGATGCTGTTTTTCTCCTTTCCTCCAATTTTCTGAGGCCCCCCTAGCACCCCTTGGCGGCCCCCCAGAGGGCCGCGGCCCCCACTTTGAAAACCACTGTGCTAGACCACTACCAAGACAGACCTCGTCCCAGCTCCGCTGTGTTGGTTTATGACTTCTTGGTCTCTCATCCGTCAACTCACCCCGGCTGCGTGTTCAGTCCGGCCTCTAGACTGCTGGAACCAAGAGACCAAGGAGTTCCCATCCCCCCAACCCCATCCTCTTCTGTTTGATCAGCTTTTGGAAACCATCTATAAAGTCTTTTCTATATATAAAAAAAAAGCATCCCCAGTGGGTTCCAGATCCAGACTCTGTGTCTGACGTTTGAGGGTCTGTTATGACGTGAATAAATTAGAGTCAAATGAACTCATTCCCTCGTCTTCGCCGAGAAACTCGACTATTATTTCTCAAAAATATCCATCAACAACAATCAGCGACCCAAAGAATTCCCACTGGAGCGTCCAACAAAAACACAACACAATCAATCCAGTTTCTGCTCCAAACCACTGCCACCCATTATTATTAGCGCTGCCATTTCGACTGCTACAAACCAGAGTGCATAGATCATATCTGAAAGTCAACTTCCTGTTGTCGGACCGAGTGTTTTGTTTAGTGTTGTTGCTGCGCAGCAATCTTTTTATGTATCCGGATTAGGAAGCTCATAAAACCTAAATGTGGATGCAAATGAGAGTTTAATGGCAGATTTCTGACTCCATAAAGAGTCGGATCGGAGAGCGGTGTTTGCTTTAGCTATTTAAGGCCGGTTGTCTTTGGACAACAGAAGGCGCCAAGTGGGGGGATCGAAAACAAGGCCTATCAATTACTGACCTCAACGCTCGACCCCTGACTCATTTGGACTCCCATTTTCTCCTCTCACACACAAACACAGAGCCGCAGGTTAAGTCTGGGGTCTCTGGAAGGATCCCAGGGTGAACATTAATTTCTTAATGCATTCTGGGTCCCAGGGGGGCTGTCCTCAAGAGTAAGCCACGCGGGACCACTCTGCCAACTCTCATAACAGGATTGAGTGACTGTGTGCGCACATGACTCAACGTTTTTGCTCTTAGATGACTGACGCCAAGAAAACTCCATTAATTTTCCAGATTTTCCTCTTTGAATTGTTCCATTTCCCACCATGCCGATTGTATCGCATGTTCTGGAGTGTTTGTGTGTGTGTGTGTGTGTGTGTGTGTGTGTGTGTGTGTAGGTGGTTAAAGTCTGCGCCGTGTAAAGGAAAATAAAGCCGTCATTAATTAGCAAAGCTTGAGTTCCTCCTGGTGGAGGTTTGTTATTGCTATGTCTGAAGTGGGAAGGAGGCAGACGGGGAACTGATCGACAGGCTCTCTGGGACTCGGTAATGATAATCAATATTGACACATGTTTTCTGCTCCGACCATAACTCATAAACAACTCTGCACGGCCCGGCTGTGGATGTGTACGCCTGCGGCACACAAACAAAAACAACCAGCGTGTTCAAATTTAGACTGGAGATGAAATGGAAAACGTTCACCCAGAAAAGCTTCTGACCTCAGAACGGATGATTCTAGAGGCTGATAATTTCAGAATAAAACTCCAGATTGAGTTTTTTCTCCGCCCTAAGCTTGACAAGACAAACATTTTTTTAATGTGACAATAAATTTGGCTTTTACATAAAAATCAGATCAGTTTCACACAGTGCTGATTTCACAAAAAACAGCATTTTAGGGCGTGTTTAAATGAAGGATCAATCATTTTTAGTTTAAAACTGAGTTTTAAAGCTCCTCTGAGAATTTTTTATTTTTTTTTCTTATTATAAAACAGACTGAAATCATCAGCGAAGCATCGTTATGATCCACAAAAGCATCAAGACCATCAGTAGATGATTAACAGTTTCTATTAAGTGACTTTTAAAACCTTCAACCGCTGTGAGGGGGTAGGTGTCAGAAAAGGACTTACTGAAAAAACATTTCTTTTTCACTTTTTCCACAGCAGATCTTCATGATTATTGGCATATTTGACTGTGAAAATGGAAGCAGGGTTAATTTTTGTCCACAGGGGGTGCCAAATGTAACATGAAGAGAACATCCCTCACAGGAGCTTTAAGCTGTGAATCAGTAGGTCTCATATAATTAAATATTAAACATTTCCTTCATTTATGGACGCCTGGAAAAGGTAGATATAACTAAAAAAAAAAAAAAGAAAAGCTTCCATTGTATTTCAGAGTCATAGTTTTAAATTCTACTTAAAGCTCCTCATAAGAGAAGCTTGGTTTGTGTTGTTTTTGGCGCCCCCTGTTGACAGAACATTGCATCTCATCTCTTTGCTGATTTTGTCCTGAAAACATGTTATTGCTTTATTTTAACACTCAAATACACCACTCAAAGTTGGCATAAAGAAAAGGTTTAAAAAGCCTGTTTTGTTAGCATATTTTAATCTAATCGATTGACACCTACCCCCCTCTGAGCAGTTTTCGACATCATGAGTAACCGTGCAGGAAGAATCAGTCGAGTCACTGATGCTCTTGTTTGTTTTTGTACATCACACGGAGGCCTCAGCTTTAATTTGAGTCCGTTTCATAACCTGCAAAAATCTCCTCAAGGGAGCTTTAAAAAAATGAGTGTGACATTTGATAAGAGATGATTTTAGTTTTTGTAAGGTGGCACTAACAAGCTTCAGATGAAGTCGCAGCTAAAAAGTATTATAGTATAGATAAAGTGAATGAGAAAATCAAACGACAACCTCGAGCGTTGAAAGGAAGTTTGAGAAGCTGCAGTTCCTCAAGTGTCCACTAGAGGCTGGCTCTGAAAGCCAACGAATCCCCATTAGTTTGGTCCAAATATCTCACTACTTGAATCGTAAACATTATAAAGAGGGTGGATTTGTTCACAACTTACATTTTTTTAAGATATTGTCGCAAAGATTTCTGCAGAACTTTGCGTCGTTTGGAGGCTGCGTTTCAAATACGGTGAACACGAAATTTGGGCTTTAAAACGCCCCTTTAGAAACCAATGGATGACATCACTAAAGATGTATCCATATCTCATTTAGTCTGTGTTGATAGGAAGCCTACTTTCCAGCCATTAAATGACCTCCAAATCAAACATCTTTGTAATTGTAAATTTGAAGAAGTCTTAAAATCATCTGAAGGTTATCACTCGGCACAGATTCAGTCAAAAATAACCAAAACTTTCTCGAAGTTTTGCAAAAATTGAGTTGCTGTTGACCAAAACTTTTACCCAGCCTCCCTCGACACACACACACACATAAACACATGCATGTAGGAGGGTCAGTGAACACACTATGGGAGCCGCTCTGGAGGCAGAGGGTCAGGGTCTTGGTGGCACGGCTGTGAAAAAGCACATTTGGGTCACTGGGCAATTACCGACACCCTCCATCACAATAAATGGAGCCGCACATGCTTCCCCTTCAATTAATGCATTAGAGGGGTCAGAGGTTATGTAAGCATCATCTTCTCTCCCAGAAGTGGGCGGGGTTTCATAATCCAGGAAGTGGGGAGGTCAAATGTGATTGGTTGTAGGGGAATGCTGGGCTTAAGGGTGAGGAAAGGGATGTGCTGGGTGAGTTGGTTGGGTTTGCAAACTTTAACATGAAACTGAGACTTTTCAGCCTCAAATAAACTTATTTTTTTCTTTTTTTCCCAAATAAAGGAGGAAGTTCAGTCAGAAACAGGCGTGATATGCAGCCAGCTGACACAACCTCCCACTGAGCAAACTCACAAAGCCTCCTCAGTGTTTGTGTAGTATAACATTTTCATAATAAATCAACTTTCCTTTGAAGGCTTTATGACACGTCTGACCTGTACGTCCAGTAATAATACCACCAGCTCAACAGAAAACTGTAAGCTGTGTTTGGATAGAGGCCCGTCACAGGAGGGAGCCACACAAACTCACACCCCGCGCCACATACAGAAGCCCTCGCTGTTTATTTATTCAAATGGTGCCATGAAAATGGTGTCATGATGCCTCCCTGTGCCAGGTATAAGGTGCCACACTCTTCCTCTCTCTCTCTCTCTCTCTCTCTCTCTTTTCTCCCCCGGTGAGTTGAATTTTGAGGGGAGGGGGTTAAAAGCGAGAGTCAGCCGTTTCCGCCTCGGGCGAAATTCCACATTCATGCTGATCACACGCACAAGCTCACACATCACCAGCTTAAGCTTTCGAGGAAATGGGAGTTGACCTCGTCCTTCCTGAGTTTGCCACCCGGTAAAGAGACAAAAGGAAGTCCGGCCTCCGATAGATCTAAAGGGAAGTGAAACAAAGATCTTCAATAAATCAGAGGATGGATTTGTGGGACTTAAACCAAATATTGTCCGATACACGTAAGAAAGGCTAAAGAATGAACGATAAATACAAAAATCTCTCTTAAATGTGCCATTAGCAATTAGCTCGTCAATGCTAATTTATATTTCTATGACAACATTGTTCAGCTGCACCACGAGTCCATGAGAAATTACAGTTTTACTTCCTGTTTACGCTAACTGATGAGTCCTTTTTTTGAGGGGTATTATCGTATTACTTGTAAATATTCATAAATGTAAGATTAAAAAAAAACAAACCCTCTGTTTGTGCTTTTAATAATGAACGTCTTAAAACTTGATGTAAAAGGAAAATGTTAAAACATCAACAAAATTAAAAACCTGAAGTGCAAAAGATGACAAAAAAGAGCGAGAGAGAGAGAGAGAGAGAGAGAGAGAGAGAGAGAGAGAGAGAGAGCATGACTACAAAAAAAAACTACACAGAGGAAGAAAAGAAGAAGAAAACAAAGAAGAAAAATCATGGCAGAAAAAAAGACAACAAAAATGGTAAACAAAAAAACAATAACAAGAAAGAGAGGGCGACAGCAGAGAAGAACATAAAACAAAACAAAAAGAAGATGACAAAAAAAGACGACAACAAAGAAGAAAAAAAACAACAACAACAACAAAAACTCACAACATAACGGAAAACAGAAAAAGAGAAAGTATCTGCAGATCCATCTTTTTGAGTCAAAGAAAACCTTCAGTTTTTTTTCTTTTTTCACCCCTTTTTTTTGTAATTTTCTATGTCCTGTTTTGCACTTCAGGGCCACCATAGATAACACTTTTATCCAACCAGTGGCACTTTGTGTTTCTTTTCATTTTACGTCTCCTTGATCTTCTTTTCTGTATCTAAAAATAAACAAAAAAACTTTCCTCGTATATCAGAAAAAAAAAAACAAAACTTTAAAAAAATGCAACTGTTGCTAAATCTTAAAGGATCCCTGCTTGTGCAGGAGTTTTAGGGATGTTTAAGTATCCAATCATTCAAACATGGTGGCTGATTGGAGGTCCTGACTGTGACTCAGAAGCAATGAATCAAACCTTTTATGCCACCGATAGACAAATGTGTGTTTGAGGGATCTACAAGTGCAGTTTTGCAAAATTCCCAAATCAGTGAATTTGTGCCGTGTGTAGAAAATAAACTTGATGAGAGAGAAACGTTGAGACAGCACGTGACGCCCCCTGATACCAGCGGTGCAGCAGCAGAAAGGAGCAGGATGGCGCTCCATCAGCAGCAGTCAATCATTCACCAATAAGACCAGCTAAACCCTCCCTAAAGCACTCTTTACATTTCCCTGTTCGAGTGTGTGTGCATGCATGTGTGTTTACGAGGCTTTCTGAGGCCATGTTATATTAAGTTTTAAGGGTGTGTGTGTGTGTGTGTGTGAGCAGGGGGGGGGGGTTACACACACAGGGACAGAGTCTCTTTCTCAGTGGCGAGACTTTGAAGTCGGGGCAGTTCTCTCTTTGAGGTGGTCTATCCCCCGTTCTCTACAGCGCTAATCATGCGTGAAGAGAACATGCTCGCTCTGTGGTCGGCCGGGCATCGCGACTGATGGCTTCCCTCAGTCTCCGTGTGCTGGATGGGGGGGGGGAGTGGGGTTGGGCTCCGGGGGGGTTGGCAGCTCTGATTAACATGGCCCGAGGCTAACGCACTAAAGAGAAAGCGCAACAAATAAATATACGGGGTCAACTCGTTCAAGCAGAGAGGAGTTCAAGGCAATTGAATTTTACAACAAGGAAGTTTCTTTTTTTCTTCTGCAGCCAATGGAGAGGAGCTCTGCTGCAGATCACTTCCAGGGATAGTTCAATCATGCAAAACGGGACATGATGTGGACAGGAGTTTCATGGTTTGGGTCCAAGTGACAGGGGGAGTCTTACCTCGCATTAACCTGCTCCTTGGATCCTCCAAAGTTGGTGTCAGCATTTCTAACTTCAGTGCGGTCAAAGTGATGCAGAAGAAACACGGATATCAAGATGCTTCGTAAATTTATCACGGAGAAAACCGTCAAGAAACAACAGACAGACACAATCTCATCCCAAATCCAAAAAGTTTGACCACGGACCCAACATCGTATATCCAAGAGAGACTTTAATCAAGATCTAATTCCAAAAAGTTGAAACTCTAAAACAACAAAAATTGCCTTTAATTGTTCTTGCATAAGGATATAATTAATCCATCATTTGATTCACCATAAAAGACAATTACGACATGATGAATAACCACCAACAGTTGGTTGAAACTCGTTAAAACACCTGATTTTTATTTGACTTTGTGTTTCATCAACATCTTCTGAAAGTCTGGCATTAAAGCTTTCTTAAAGGCGCTGAGAGGACTATGAGTTTGGCTTTGATTGCAGTGACACCTGTGGACACAATCGGTAGTGTTTCTCTGGGTTAAAGACTCTGTTTCCCATGAGCACCATCACCCACTGTCGTGAAGATGGGACTCTTGTTTTTGAAGTAAATTAACAGGAAGCAGAACTTTTGGTTAGACCCCGATTATAAGACGACCCCACATTATTTTCATCTAAAAACTTTGCCTTATATTCAGGTTAATACGGTACTTTTCTTAAGGAGAAAAAAAGGTCAGATGTGGCTTCTTACGGCTAACCTTTGGCAGCGTAGCGTTGTCAAACTGACTCTCAGTCTACGTGTCATAAACAGGTTCAAGTTCTCCCCACAGATACAGAGAAATGACATTTAGAAATAACCTAATAATCTTATTTTCAATCATGGATTATGAACAGGCACGTATAAAAAAGTGAGACTGTTTCAAGTCTCCAACGTTCCTTCAGTCACTCTCCAGAAGTCGTCCAAAAAACAGGATTCGAGTCCGTCTTGAAGGCTTGAATGAGCGCCATTAATCAGCTTCAAAACGTCCCTCCAGAAACCAGCGGATGAGGTCACCATGTTTAATGAAGTCTTGACCTCTATCCCATCCGGTACCTGTGGGATCTAATCCGCAGACAGGCTCCAAACCCCAATGGAGGACCTCGTCTGTTTCAGACGATAGATGCACATCACTTTGGAAAACGACGACAAACAAAGAGGAAAACTTCAGCTTCCTGTGGATATTAATAGCTGTAGTGGGGGGGAGAGAGAGACTTTTAGGGGTTTAGAGAAAAGTTTGAAAGGCTCACAGAGGGAGACGGAGTCAGGAGAGGAAATGGGGGTAGAGGGGCGGTTTTGAAGCAGGGGGGGAGGCACAGACAGTTGAGTCATATTTCAGGCCTGATTGGAACTGACAAAGTGTTATTGGAGGACTCGGTCCCCACAGCATTGTTTGCTTTAGAAAGTCAGAGCCAGATTTATTATGACTGAAAAACATTAGAGAGATCGGAAGTGGGGACAGCGCGGGAGCACGGCATGTCTGTCTGCACACGGGGGGGAAGGAGGGAACTTTAGAGGGCTCGTATGGAGATGTATTAGGCCAGATCTGACGTTTTATGCCGTTCATAAAAAAGATTTAAAAGTGCGGTGTTGAAAACGTTAATGCAGTCAAAGGAATGACAGAATATTACCGATATAAAGCTGTCAGAGCTCACAGTCTGAAGGCCGGCATTCGCTCCCTCATGGAGACGAATGGCCGCCATTTGCCACGTTTAGTGTTATGGCTGTTGGGGTTGAGGGTGCTGAGGAAACAGATAAGGGTGTACATCTCAGGGGTATATACTTTTTATAATCTCTTCACAAAGACCCACAATGCTTCTGTAGCGTCCATGTAGAGACTGGTTTTTAGCAGCAGCAGCAGCAGCGGTGTTTAATCTGGTTTACATCCAGGACAGAAACGGCGTCTTTAAAGCAGCAGAAGAAGAAGAAGTTGTCCTCAGTTTTTAAAACATCCCCGCTCAGCTCCTTGACCCTGAATTGCCTGAGTACAGCCGTCCTGTTCTGTTGATGTCCTGCGCTGTATATACAGACCTGTCACGAGTACGAGACTGTAGCTGGAAAAGTACATGTTGCTCGCTCAACTTTCTCTGTATAAATAAAGCTCGCAGCAAAAAGTTAACACAGGCAGAAAAACAATGGCAGCCAGAGCAGGGCGCTCTCATCCTGGCCAGAGCTCACACATGTTTTCATAGTTAATGGACAGTGTGGAGAGGCTAAGCTCACTGTATTTGAGTAACCTCTGCCTGACCCCCTCCTCCACCACACTGGGATATACAGGGACGAGGAAAGCGAGGGAGGAGAGAGAGAGAGAGGTAGGCGGCGGCGGCGGCGGCGGCGGCAGGGTGACGGTGGTGCATTCAGGTTGGAAGTGAATGAAGCCTCTGGCTCGGTCTCTGCCCGTGTTGTGTTTGGCTTGGCAGGATGTGTCCACACAGTAATGTGGCACAGACAGCCAAAATCAGCTGACTGCTCCAGAGTGCTGATGGTGATGCTTCAGCCTTTATTAGCTTAGAGCTTCAAATCAGAAACAGGAAAACAGACTCTGAACGAGCCAAACCTTCAACTCGACGATGTCTGAAAAGAATTACTCTTCAATCTGATGAGAGGAGAATAAACAAACACTCTGCAGAAAACAAACAGAAAACAAAGGTTACACATAAACAAACCCTAAGACTATTTTTACATACTTTGATCCAGACGACAAAAAGCTTTGGAACAGCTTCGTGAAACAGCCTGTAATGGCACAAATTAACCACCGGGGGGGAAAATACACTGAAAAATTATCACATTTTACTGAACAAGAAAAATTAAAGTAAGAAACATTCCAACGTTTATTTCTAACGTTTTAATGAAAGTACTTCCTGAAGCCCAGAAATTAATGAACTATTCAAAATACAAGCAAAAATTTTTAAAAAAATGGATGCTGAGAGACGAGAAAAATATCACTGATTTGGGTTAAATAAAAGATTCTGTTTAGGAGATCAAGATACAGATGATTTACGTTTTTATGTCTGTGACACGGTAAAGCATCTGATGAGGTTTTGTTCGACTCTGATGTTTAAATTTTAACTCAAAATTTAGTGATGAGCTATAAAATAAAGTCAATGATTAAAATACCAAACATCTGAGTCTTTCCCCTGATTCACACATGCTCCGTCAGCGCTGCGCTCCGCGTGAAGCACTTCACACTGGATCCGTCTCTGGAGCGGAGCGCAGCTCAGCCTACTCCGTAGCGGCTGGATATGCAAGATCACAGGAGAACCACATGTTCCCGCAGGAATCACACCCATGACAACTACTTGTATGATATTTAATTAGTATGTTAAACTCACCTGCCCTCCCAGAACTTGAGCAGTTTCAGTCCTTTCCTTTTAGTTTCTCTTGTTCTTATATAAAGGATGTGTTGTATCGTAAATAATTATCTGTTTTTACGCCTCCAATATAAACTTTTCCTCATCCATGGCGTCAGATTTCCTCTGGGTCTGACCCGCTGATGACTGCTGGCCCTGTGCCAGTGTCGTAGTTTTAATATACGAGGATAATTTTACGATCAATAGTCTGAACATGGTGCTTTATTTTGAAAAGACCGGAAACTCTGATCGTTTTTCATGTCTGTTTACCTGTTTGGTACGATCTGCTCTGCTGAGATTGATGCGTCTCTGCAGCGTACTCCGGCAAGAATAGATTCGCAGAGGAACAGCCGCGAGCAGCCGTTGGTAGCACGCGTCAGAGACGGACCGCGGCGCTCACGGACCGCGGCGCGGTCAGATCCAAGCTGCTCTTTGGTAAACATCAGGCAGTATCTCTGTCACATCCAGCACTGATGGATCAGTTTTCTCTCTAAATCAAGTGAAACTACCGACTGAGAGATTTGGATAAATTGGATAAATTGACTAAAGAGGTGAAAGGTTGATTTCATCCAAGAATAGAAAGATTAAGAGATGGAGAGGGAGAAGAGAGGGGGCGAGCGAGCTGCAGGAGAGGAGGGGAAATAGCCTGGCAGATGTGAGGAACCTTGGCTGTGGCACAGTGCAAAAAGCTCTTTTGCAGGAGAGAAATCCAGCGGGTCCTGAGCAGGTGGTGAGAGTGCCAATAACTGAGCTGCCTGACAGATGACAGGGAGAGAAAATGAGGAAGGCAGCGAGGTGAGGCGAGGAGAAAGGGAGAAAAGACGGGGAAGGGTTCTGAAATTCTTTCAGCTTTCAGACCCACGGAGACACCGGCTGGAGAAAAAAAAGGAGCCATTTCTGTCCAAGCTCCTGTCTGGAATAATAAGCTGGCAGCATAATTATTCTGATTTAGATAATGTTCCTTAATCTGCAGCATCAGTCATCCAACCATCATGTGACTTCATAGACTTCCCTCCCTGCAGGAGAGAGTTCAACCAAACTGCCACCAGTTCATAGCAGAACAGATTTTCAGCCCCCCCAAAGGAATCCGGTCACATCACCTCCTGTCCTCCCCCCGTGTCCCTCTTAAGCAACAGTAAGGGTGGGGTCTGCTTTTCAGGGGAGATAAGTTCACGGTCTGATCCCGTGTGAGGGTTCCCTGGCCAGGTCACAGGGTTGTGCCGGGGTCGACGTGGATGTGCTGATCTGGGAGTGATTAGCTTAATACGATTAGCCGTGATATGACACGCTAGCAGAGCCAGGTGTTAGCTGGGGAGCTGCAAGTGTGGACGCACTGTTTGGGATTGTGGCCTTTGAAGGCAGAGACCGCCTTACCTCTGGACTCAAACCAGGTTTCAGATCTGCACCCAAGTTTCAGTAAAGCGAGCTGTAAGACGAAGACCTCTACGAAGATGACACAAGAGGTTGAGAGGACCATGAAGTCCTTCTGACTGGTCCAGAAACCTCTGTGGCCTGCAGGAAGTGTCTCATACCATGTCTACCCAACCTTGTTTTATTTTCAGACTTTTCCGTGGAAATAATTTGGACGTAGAGTCAAAGTCATAATACGTGATAGTCGACGCTCGCTCCAGCAAAGATGGAGTTTTGTTGTCAAGGTTTTTGCAGCAAGTTTGCTCTGAGTCGTGCTTATATTTGATAAAAGAATCCAAGAGTAATGACCATTAAAGGTCCCAAGACGCCGTCCTCTAAAAAAAACTTCCTCAAGAGCAGATTTCTCAGTCTGTGTGTTCAGAAACATTCACCAAACTAAACCTCGAGCTCCAAACCTTTAACCGTTTCTTATCCAGACTTATACACCATGACCTCAGCCTTTCCCCAACCAGCAACTTGTGCGCTGTGTTAAAATACTTTATTCTGATTGGTCCAAACCGCACTGGGATGCTAGAGTCCTTGAAATAATATCTAAAAGTTCTGTACAGCTCAAAATAAACCTGTGGACTGATGTACTTCAGGATTTGCGACATTTAGCTTCCATCACAGCGGTGACCAAAATGATTAAAACTCCTTTTATGGTTCATAAACGTGATTTCAACAACAAATATCAGATAAAATGACCTGAATCTGCTTATGATGGCTCAGTTCTGTTGTAAATGGAGCATCACGATTGGCTTTGTAGATATTTTATTCGTCTTTGGGGAGATTTTAACGGGCAATTCAACAAAAACAACTCAAAGCACTTGAATATGACAACGTTGGGCAGAGTCACTGCAGTCACAGCCACTAAGTAGCACAAAGAACAGAAAACACAGCGTAGCACCGCTAGCATCTAGCCTGAATCTGCCAAAAACGCCAAGAACTCTTTAAATACAAAGGTTGAAACATGAAGCTAGATCTGAAAGGAAAATCAGATCGGTCGATTTTAAGGTCCGTTTTTGAAGCTGGCTCTTGTTTTACCGGACTAGATCATCAGGCTAACATATTAAGCTAACGCTAACCTGTGAGATTTCTTAAACTGCTCTGCGAAGTTTTGATTTCAGAAACATGAAAGAGCTTCCAGCTTTAGAAGACGATCACAAACCTGTTTTTGTTCTTAAATGTCATGAAGCCTCCCAAGAGTTTTGGGTGAACTGCCCCTTTAAGAACCAGATTCTAATCTGAGTCATTACACAACCTCCATATTTCTTTGCTGGAGTTATGAACAAGACACGCTGTGAAAAGTTTCTGTTGTTTAACAAAGCAAAAGAAAGCAAAGCCTCCTTAAATCTGAGAACGATGCAGAGCGAGACGTTCAGAGACGGGGATCAGATGAGGACTGATTGTTTGACCTTTGACCTGGGCGGAGGTCCAGGCCTGGCCCAGATGGGCAAACAGACGCTGTTAGTTCTGGCCGTGGACACCGGCTGTGATACATGTTTTCCTGGAAGCAGAGAGAAGGAAGTGGAGGCTTTTAAAATAAAGCGGATATCATTTCTTTTTAATATTTGGGAGTCTGGAGTGTCTGCACGGACCGCGCTCAAAGACTGTTCGAGCAAAACGCTCCACAGTGGACGCTTTAAGTTAAGTCAATAACAGCTGGTTCAGATCCTATAGTCTCTTTAAACCCTGATCCTATGTATAAAAGTGTGTGTGGGTGTGTGTAGCAGGGAACAGTAAAGCCCAGCACTGAAGGCCACGTCCATCAGGTGGTGCAGGTGTGCATCTGTATCTGTGTGTCCTCTCCTCTCATCAGCATGTAGAGAATTGAGCTTTGTGCCACACACACTCAGGTTACCTGGACTTTTCACCTGTGGAGAAACTGACCAAAGAGAGGGGGACATGTGGAGGAGTGTGGGAATGACCCCGAGGAGGAGCGGGTCAGGAGAGGGTCACACGTCAGGCTGGAGTTACCGCTCACGCTGACGGCTCAAAACAAACCACGGGGTGAAAACTGTACGACTAGATTGGTGCACGATGCTGGATAAACGCCTCATCTCACGAATGTGGAAGTCAGAAGTGAGTCCTTCATTTCTTCCACTTGTAGAAATCAATTTAGCAAACAGAGAAAATACGGAACCCTCTTTTGGATAAATGACCACGTCCAACAAATCCTCCTCTTTGGCCTCCTTAAAACACACTCAAACCTTTTAGATCTGAATCTTAGATGACACACGTTGATAGAACTGTCACCAGTTCACTCTAACGCCATTTGATTCTTACTCCAATCATTACTTTTCTAAATCAATTTTTAATTTTGAATGACCTTGCATGATTTTTTTGGCCTTGAAACGTATAAAGCAGCATAATACCTCGTCTGTTTACTGTTTATATTGTTAATTGTAGTATTTAAGGTAGTTCTTATTTAGTTTAGTTTAGTTATTGTAATTTTATTACTCTGTTGCACCGTGGGTCCAAGAGGACTGAAATTTCATTTATGCTGTATGTCGAGCATGTGTAGCATATTTGACAATAAAGTTGACTCTGACTTTGAAAAACAACAAAAACAAACAAACAAAAAAAAGAAGTGTGTTTTGGAAATTCAAATATGGAATGTCCTCAGTGATGAGTTGAAATCAGGTTAGGGTTAGGGTTAGGGTTAGGCGAACCCAACCCTAACTCTACTAACCCTGTAAAACGCAATAAAATATAAAATGACAATGAATAAGGGTTTTCCCTTATTCATTGTCATTTTATATTTTGACACAAAGAGAGTCTTATTTTGTTGTTTTTCTTTCTTAATTTTTTAACTGCTGACGGTCTGGGTAACTTCATCTCGTGGGTTTTTACAGGAAATGCAGCAAAAAGTGAATTCTCTTGGTCGAGCTGTTTCACTTTGGTGCAGCTAGCTTAAGAATAAAACTTGGTACCCATAGAATGAATGCATGTTTGATCACTAATAATAATAATAATAATAACAATAATAATAACAATAATAATAATAATAATAAAAATAATAATAATAATAACAATAATAATAATAATAATAATAATAATACTTTATTTGTATAGCACTTTTCAATACAAGTAACAAAGTGCTTCAAAGCAAACAGTAAAAAACAGATAAGAAAACAGATCAATAAAAGCAAAACCAATAGTCTAGTCTTGAGTCTAGACCTTGGAAGAGCCAGTAAAGCTCTACCAGAGGATCTCAGACTGCGTGCAGGTTCATAAGGGGTTAAAAACTCAGAAATCTAGTGGGGTACAAGTCCGTGTTGGGCCTTCAATGACACCTCGGTTTTTGGCAGAGGGTTTGACGTATTTAGACAAGGTACCCAGATTATTAATGATAAGCTCTTTTCACTGGGGGACTGATATCTGAGAAGTCACCAGGAAGTTAAACAGTGAGTCTATTAGAAAGTCATGAGGACAAAAACAGAAAGAGGTCTCCAGGGTTTTGTCCGAGTCCAAAGAAGCTGCAGGGTGCCACAAAGAGCACATCACTGAAGCATGGCATGAGGAAAGACTTGAAGTTAATCTTGAACCTGACTGAACATCAGTACCTTTCTTATTCCATCCATTCTGTGACCGCCCCACAAAGTCCCCCCTGTTGGAACACCTGGCTGTTTCAAGGTTGCTTCCCAAGGACCTCGAGGTCCAGCCTCTGGACCCGAGGCTTCCTTACCCCGAGACCTGGAGCCACCCTGCCTTTTGTCCCCGGGACGGCAGCACTCCTCGGATTCCCCGCTCCCATTCCCAGCTCTGTAAGAGAATCCGCCAACTACACGGGGTCCACAGAGTGGTCACGACACCAAGTGGACCTGAATGCATGCATTTGTGTGCGTTTGTTGATGTGTCCTCTTAATTGAGCGAGCGTTTGGATGTCCTGCAGCTGAGCGGGGCTGAATGGTGCACCTGCATCTTTGTTGGACTGGCACCATCCTGACCCCCTTCACCCCTGACCTCTGGCCTGTAACTGTAAACCTGGAAGTACAGCAGGAGTGAATGGACTTTCCACTACAGGGACGCAGTGTTTGCACGTATGGGACTGTGCATTGTGTCAGCTCATGCGTTTTTCCGAGGTGCGTTGTTTCGTCATCTGTGATTCCAGTTACCTTGAAACTTCAAGGCAGCGCCTGCTGATTGAAAACGCAAAACTTCCTACATGAGTGAACAATGGTGTCAGAGTCCCAAGTCCAGGGTTCAAACAAAGGGCCCAGGAAGTGTACAGAAGCCGGTTTGGCAGCTACAAACATGTGAAGCCAGCTGTGAAGGACATTAGGCTCCCTGAGAGTCTGTTCGTACAGTATGTTCGAGTCGAGAACTCTGGGACAAACTTCCCCGTCTGGCCCCAGCTGTCTCTTTAAGGCCTGGCTTATTACTGGCTTTATTGTTATTACTGCCTGTTTTTTAAAGGGCCAGGCGAGCCAGGGGAGTAATCCACCCGTCAGCACTCACATTAATGGCCTAATTGGTCTCTTCTCTCGCAGTCAAAACGCAGGCCTCAGCCTCACGGAAATACTAAGCCCTAAGAGCCCCTCGCGCTTAAATACCCGAGAAATGCATGATGTCTCTGCAAAGTGGAGCCGTCACTGCCCTTCTCTCGCTCATTCACATTGTTGTCATTCCTGTTTTTCTTCCCCCTTCTCGATTCTGTTTCCTTCCATCACGCTGTGAGTCAGCGGTGGCACCGACTCGGAGAGCTCCAGTGGGTTTAACCTCCAGGCTTAATGTGCTGTCAACCAAAAGGCTAATATTTACACAGGACGTGATCAGCAGCATTACATGTGGCGAAGAGCGGCTCATCGGGGGAATATTTTCACTGAGAGCAACTTTTAATAACTATTTACACGACTTTACATCAGGTTGTCTTTAGTTATGGTTCTGGCAGGTCGACCTTGTCTTTCTTTGAAGGGTTCGTGTGGTTTTTACGGCACACCTGGCAAGATGCTGGGAAGGAAAATGCATCTACCTGTGTGATTGGTTGACTTTGGGTCACCACGGGGTATTAACCAGCTGTGTTTGATATGATTCAAAGTGAACAAACTAATGGTCCTTCACTTGATCCTGAAATGAAAAACGTTTGGTTTTCCATCACTCGCAAGTTTCACTTTATAACTAAACCAAACTGCATCATCACAAACTTTATTTGCATACAAATAAAACGTACACGACTTTACACGACATTTTAATCAATCAATCAATCAATCAATCAATCTTTATTTGTATAGCGCCAATTCATAACAAGTGTTATCTTAAGACACTTTACAATAGAGCACAAAGCTCCTCATTTTAAGGATATACATATATGCATAGATACATATATACATATAAAGATACACATATACATATATATACACATATATACATCCAACACCCAACATGAATCCATATAGCCAATCATGATTTAATGATTTAATGAGGAAGTTTGTTTTACATTTGATGTTTTCTCTGAATTTAAACAGATGATTTTTGGGTGACATTGCTACGCCTAATTGCAAGGGTCAGTGGTTCGATTCCCAGCCACTATCATTTGCTTCGCTGCATTTCTTCCCCCCGTTTTCTACTCTTGAAATTTCCTGTCGTTGTTAAGCTGTCTTTTCAAAGACAGAGAAAAAGCACCTTAAAGTATCTTCAAATAAACAGATGTCGTCGTCCCAAAGTGCTTTGACCAACTGTTTAACTTTTATTTCCAAAGACATCTAATCATCCATCCAACGCAAATAGAAAGAATGATATCCTAAAATTGGGGGCTTGAATTTAGCAAAGATTTTGAGTGAATAATAAATGTATGGTGGCCTAGAGGTGCAAATGTGCTTTATTTACAAAAAACATGTTGCACATAGGAACAGAAATGGTAGCGGAAAAAAACATAAACAAAAACAACTGCAAGAAGAAAACGCTGCATATTCACTCACACAACGGAAGTGCTCCCCTAGGCCTCTAGGGGCAGCGGTGAGTTTTCAACCGAGAGACCGACAACGGTGAGAGGAACAGAGGTAGTGGTGGGAAGTTTGAGCAACACTCTGTATTTGCCGCGTTTCCGCTAGCGTGTTTGTTCCTATACGCAGCCTGCTTTTATATACGAAGCACGTTTGCACCTGTAGGCCACCGTAAAAATAAGCACCAAAGCACTGACCTCCTGAAGCTCCTGTGATTTACTTTCTTTTTGTGTCGATTTTGGCGCCCCCTGTGGACAAAGTGGTACCTCCGATCTCTCCGCTGGTTTTGCCTCGTACTTGTGTTATCTAACTCTTCAGTCTTTTAAAATACAGATAAATTTCTCACTCTGAGTTTTTGGCCTTTGAAAAAGATGAAGAACAGCTTTAAGTTTTCTTTCTGACGCGTCACTTACGGCCTTGTGGCTGCTACAGGAATCAAAAATTAAGACATAATCATCGCAATTTTTAACCATTTATAATTTCTTCACTGAAGCTTTAATGAACAAAATGAAGTTATCGATCGATAAATAATTTCATCCTCACGTTAAGATTTCTGTTAGTCTTCTTTCTGCTGTCTCTTTCTGCTTGGTGTCATTTTGTGGTGAACAGTTTCTCATCACTCCTGAGTTGTCATTTTTGGAGCCTTGTTCGCAGAAAGTTTCCTCTCCCTTTGGGGAATCACCAAACTTCTGTGTTGGGTCCAAATCACCTCCATAAAACTGCCGTGTGTGCACGCAGAGCTGTCCTCATCGCTGTTGGATCTCCTGCCTCTCTGGTCTCTTTGGTATCACACATCACACGCCCGTCCAGTTAGTTGGTATGAATCTGGCGTGTGCCGTTTACTGATGTGGCTTCATAGATTTCTGGGTATTGAAGTTCACATTTTTCATTCAGTCCTCACTGACATTTTTGAGCCAGCAGTGCTGCAGCTTTAAAACCCTCCAATACAGCTTCCCTCCTGCTCTGCTGGCAGCCGGGGACGCAAGAGGAGCAGTTTGAGGTGTTAATGCCTTGCTCCAGGGCGCTGTGGTAGGGGGGGCTATTCATTTGGGGATCCCTGGGTGACATAGGGCTTTCCACTTCAACTCTCAGACTCGGTGTACCTTTCATTTTGGCTAACATGCCCAAACTTGCCTCCAGCCTCGCTGTCCGTCCTTTCACGGTCACTTTCAGAGCATATCTCCATTTTTCTAAACATCTCTCTGCACTCCTCACACATCAGCTAATAAATACCTCTGCTAGCTTGTTAGCCCTCTCCAGTAGCTTTAAAAATGACACGACCAAAGTTACTGGAGACATTTTTCTAAACCCTTTGACATCTGGATGTTCCCAGGAGAATAATTTCCCAGTTGGTAAAATAGAAATTTAGATTCTTCATCAGAAATTTAGATTCTGATGAAGAAACTGGTTCTCCAGTCATACAGACATTTTCTTTCACTTTCCTCTAAATTAACTTCTGTTTTTCTTCTCAAAAACGATGATAAACAATCAACACAATGCACTCACTAAAAGCACCAGAGCAGCTCACCAACCAACATTTGGTTCCTACCAATTTATACACAGACCTGAACATAACAGCTTTTTAAAAATTAAAATAAAGATACATGTAAACAAAACATGAATAAAAATAAAAGTCAAGAATTTCATTTATTGCAGCTTTTGGTGTCGACTGATGAGTCCACCAAATGTGCACATCACAGCTCATATATGAATATAAATAAAAACATACAATTATTTTCAACTTCATGTTGCTCTTGTAAAATGTAAAAACTCAACTTTAATCGGTTTGCAAGTTAAGAAAATCCAAAAATTGGTAAAAACATTGAAATTATGATTTTTTTTTTCCCCAATTTTAGTTGGGAAATTTTCCCAACTAAAATAAATAAAATAAATAATAAAATTTCCCAATTTTAATTTTTTTCTGTCCTTTAAAAAGGACAGAAAAATATCAGAAATATTAACTAAGTGGTTACTTGAATAACTTTTCAGGCAATAAAAATAAGTTATCTTAATTTTTTTTTTTTTTTTTAAGTGGAAAGGTGATCAAAAAGTCACATCTTTTCTGGCAACAAAAAGTTTTAAATCATTTTACACTGTAAAAAGAAATATTTTTAAATACTACATTTTCTTTTATTCTTTTCAAGGTCATCATTTTTTTTTAATTTCGCTTTACTGGCTCTAGTGATTTTTTTTTTCTTTTTTACTGTGACTGTAATGGACATCATGACATTGTCTGCGTATGCGTTGATTTAAAAGACAAAAACTTGACCTTTCTGCCACTAAAGTACTCTTTTTTTAACACAACAGAATTGGATATTACATATGAACTAAAAATAAAACTATAACCTGGTTAAGAACATAAATAAATGTTACAACAACGACCCAAAAAAAAAAAAAAAAAAAAAAAGGGAGGGGTTAAATATGAATGAAAATGAAGACACACGTTCTCATACCTGTTATAAGCTTAAAAGAAAATCATGAATCCACTTCCTGAAATTTACTTTTTTTTTCCTTTCTAATGTAAATGTATTTTAATAACCTTGAGGTATAATAAAGGATGTTATTGTTAGTTCATTATAGACTTATTACACACATTCATGTATACAAACTGTAACAAACATCATGATATCATCAGCGAATGTGTTGATTCCTTTCTGCCCCTAAAATACAATACAGCCTCCAATTTTTAGATTTCATTCCACTTATTTTCACACATTCATGAATAAACTTCCACTGGAGGCTGTTTTTCCAAAGAGGTTATGTTTAACTTGTCCTTCTTTGGGTTTTTTCCCCCTGAGTCGTGTGCTGTGGAGGTCATCCACAGTGTGAACGCAGCTATCTGCAGACTGAGGGGTTAGCCGGCTAAATGAAGAGATTAGTACGATGTGAACCGCCACAGGTGGATGCAGTTATTCTATCATTTCCTAAACTTAATTAAATCAGCGACAGAGTGAGAAAGAAGAGGCGGGAGTTGATTGACGCCTATCAACATGGCCATCGACACGACTGGCTACTCCGTAGTTTAATTTTCAATTTAGCCTCTTTAGCGCGCCAAGGAGCAGACGCATAAAGCGGTGCTCCCTCGCTGCATCAAGCACGATGGGAGATCAGGGGTTCAAGGTTGGAGGTTAGGCTGTGGAGCTCAGTTGGCAGTTTGGTGTGTGTGTGTGAATGTGTGTGTGTGTGTTGGGGGTGGAGTTTGAAGAGAGCTCATGTGTTAGTGTAACCGAAGCTGTCATCTCGCCCCGGGGTCACCTCCCAAAAGCACGCCGGCTGTCTCTTTTAATAGACTAAACACATATGTCTCTCTATGGC
Organism: Labroides dimidiatus; assembly: GCA_030710495.1. NCBI lineage: Eukaryota > Metazoa > Chordata > Actinopteri > Labriformes > Labridae > Labroides > Labroides dimidiatus. The sequence goes on along the minus strand of CM061162.1, from coordinate 1,959,381 downwards.
AACACATGATGAGGGGGAGGAGGGGGGAGGAGGGGGGAGGAGGGGGGAGGAGAGGGAAGGTGTGGATTGACTTCATAATTGGCCTGTCACTATTCTCTAATGGTTAAGCAAAATTGACAATAACATGAGACGCTCTCATTTGGCCACATGTCACCGGTGGGTTTTGGAGCTGCAGTCGCTTTTAGAGGACACGAGAAAAACCTCAACTACAGACAAAAACCAGGAGGAAGAATCTCCTTCTGGTCGACACTTTCTCGAACTCTGTGTATGCAAAACGCGACAGTTTGAAATGTGTTGATTCACACAAAAATTATTAGCTATCAGTCGGAAGGATCAGACACTCGAGTTCCGGTTTGAGTGAAGAGAAGATTAATAATCAGTCTCATAAGTCGTCATCATTAGGATGGATATTTCCATTTAAATGAGTCACTTCAGTGAACTTTCCAGTAAAAACAAGTTCTTTAACACCTTTGAGTTGCACAATCAGAATGTTGTTTGCAAAGTGCATGTTTTGCATACTGGACTTTTTTAAGGTGGTGCTTTTTATCTGTGCAGATGCAAACTTCAAGTTTAAGGTCCCTGCATGGAGCGTACACACGACAAGTATATTCAGGGTTACAGGCTTCCAAAACTTTAGTCTCAATACCCTGATTTTCCCAACAAACCCCCTTTAAACATGCTGAGGTTTAATTCTCTTTAACCTGTGATTCCCAGCGTGTGTCCGTCAGAGAGACGTGCAAAGATGGCGTTATTTCATAGCAAAAAGGATCACACAGTTTTCCTGTCGTGAAGTCCTGATCCAGAAGTGCTGGTTTCAGACTGTGTGTGTGTGTTTCTGTGCAGTAGAGTATGTTTGAATGTTCCTGCAGAGCTCAGTTTAGTCATTTCCAGTTAAGTGATTATCTTGGTGCAAATATTTACTCTCTGAAACTAAGTGTTTTCATTAGGCGTCGATGCATTTAAAATATTATAGAAAAGGACAGGCCGACAGTCGTTAGCTGTCGACGCCGCACTTTAGACAACATGTAAAAGTTTTTAAGCGCCTGATATGAAAAAATAAATGTGTCCTGTTTGTTTCCTTTAGACTTAAAAACCGCACCAGAATGATTCTTCTTCTTCTTCTTCTGAATGGGAACCTACGGTGGCCCTGAGAGCTCACAGCGCTGCAACTTAAGAAAAACATGCAAAAAGACAAAACACCAGAAAATTAAGGAAACTTCTTCATCAGTTTGACGACACATGCAGCATGTAGAAAAACACGCTGCAGTGATGTTTTCATGCAGTGCTTTGAGCTCTCAGGGCCACCGTAGAAACCTCAGCTATTGAAAACAGACTTTTGAATAGTTATCTATATATTTTGGTAAATATATGTTAATGCAACCTGAGATTTGGAAGGAAGTGAAGAAGAGAGTTTCAGATCATGTGTGAATTTATTTATTGTTTTTCAGATTAGCTTGTTATAACTTCTGAAGCTGATCAGACTTCATAGATGAGTGCAGTTTGAAGGGGGGGGGGGGGGGGGGGGGGGCTGTGAGAGGGGGGTGAAGTGAACAAGGCGGTTGTGTTGCAGGGGAGCCGAACACCAGAAGGGGTCCAGAAGTGAGTCAGAGGAGCCTTCACCCCCCCCCCCCCCCCTCCTTCAGAGAGCTGCTGGCTGACTGGCTCTGCTGTTGAACTTGGCCTTGCCGTCACTCCAGTGTAACCAAACACCGGGCACAGAGGGGCCTGATAGACCCGGGGACGATGGAGGGGGAGGGAGGGCAGGGGCCCGCTGGGACGCAGAGTGCATTTCAAACCCATCAGTGTCAGTTAGTTCACTAAGTGGTGACATAATCACCATCGCCATGGCTGCTCCTCTGGGAGCAGGAGGGGGGGAGGGAGGGAGGGAGGGAGCCCTGGGTCTCCTCTGCCTCCTGTTGCCCTGCTGTGAAGGAGAGGGGCGCTTTAACACAACTCTTCTTCTACTGCACTCGACCTTTTCACAACACCACCGTTCGACGGGGACTTTTTTTTCTTCTTTTTTTTTTTAAACATGTAAATATGATCCAATGAGTGTTCAGGATGATAACCTGCAAAAATTACACATTTTTTTTTCCTTTCTTTTTTTTTTCTTTTTGGACACGTACAAAGACAAAGAGCCTGCAAATAAGGTGACAGAAAAAAAAAAATTTTATAATAAAAATATGAAGAATAATAGGAAAAAACTGTATTTCAAAATAAAAAATCATAAATGAAAAAGCGAGATTTTTTTTTAAAGATAAAAGCAAACTGGAAAAAACTTTATTATCAAAATCAAAGTAAAAGCCTGACCAAAAAAAGCTAGATTTTTAAAAAAAATAATAAATTATGAAAGAAGTTATATTTTCAAAATAAAACCAAAAAGCCTTCAGGAAAAAAGTTTTGATTTTTAAAATAAAAGCTTAAAGCATGTCACCAAAAAAGCTTTATTTCAAAAATAAAACTATAAAGCCTGACAGAAAATAAAAGTTAGATTTTCAAAATAAAAGCTTAAAGCATGTCACCAAAAAAGCTTTATTTCCAAAATAAAACCATAAAGCCTGACAGAAAATAAAAGTTAGATTTTCAAAATAAAAGCTTAAAGCATGTCACCAAAAAAGCTTTATTTCCAAAATAAAACCATAAAGCCTGACAGAAAATAAAAGTTAGATTTTCAGAATAAAAGCTTATTAAAATTCAATTAAAACATTTGAAAAGAGAAGCAGGAAGTTAAAACTTACTAAATTCTTCCTGTTCTCCCCAAATTTATTATTAATCATTTTTTCCTTCACAGACAGTTCATATATATACTACAAATCAACTTTCATAAATTTGTCCAACTATCCTGTTTTCAAAAATCTTGAATATAAAAATATAAATTTTTAGAGTTTGTTTCTTTTCTCAGTGAGAATAAAAAGTTTTGTTTAGAGAATAATTTATGAACTCAAAAAATAACAATTAAAAAAATACAATAACAACAAAAAAAACTACAGAAAGAAAAAGATGTCGCATGTCCATGGGTTAATGTAATACCCATAAATAAAAGCTTATTTATGTGAATTGAATGAATTTAATTGATATCAATATCATGTTTCAAAATCAGCCAAAATATCCTTACTGAAGCTTTAAAGGCGTCATTTCTTTAATATTTCTACAGTGTAGAAGTTAAACTGAATACTTTGAAAGTGACAACTTTTATTTTGAAAAGTGTTTCATATTTTATTCTTTAAAAGCTGCTTCGTAGTAAAAGATGTAAACTTTAGTCAGAGCTGTTTGTGTTTCAAACACATTCAGGTCTTCATGCTTCGCTCCACATCAGAAACACCTCATCCTGATAAACAGCTCTTTAAAATCTTCCACTGTTGCTTTGACCTTCCTCAGTATCGTGTTTAAAAGCCTAATGAAGTCGCTCTTCAGCAGCGACCTGCAGCTCTACCTCTTCTGCTCTGCTTCCTGTTTCGAACCACATGAAAAGCGAGGAAACTACCGGGGCCCGTCCAAATGACTGGCTTGACTTTTCACAGACGACTTGAAAGCGTTGATCTTGTCTTACATCTCACCTACATGTTTCCATCTCACAAGCACCTTCCTCCTACCGCCTGACTAACGCTGTTTTTTAAGGTTGCATTAACACTTCTTCGTCGTCTTCTTCTTCATGGATTTCCTCCTCATCATTAAGTCGCTGCACACTCAAACACAGAGATACTCCGTCCTCCTTTTCTGCACACAGGCTTGGCGTCTGAGCCGTTCCTGTGCAGCTTTGGCTCTTTGTCTCGCGGGCGCAGAAATGAATCACAGTTGGAAAAGGACAAAATCTGAGCTAACTCGATTTGTCTTAAACACACAAAGAACATCTCTGCTCTGGAAAAGTTAAATGATGAACAGATGTATCATAACATGCTCCTAATGTTTCCTCATGAGGCCAAATTATATTACATGACTTTTGAAGATGACTTTTTTTTTTTTCTTGTGCTGCTACAAAAAGTGCAACTTGATGGAAAACCAGCTGGATGTCATGGAGAACAATCTGCAGAGTGTCCCTTTAACGCAGCTTCTTAGGAATCAAACATGAAGATGAAAATCCCTCCAATTCATGCTCACCGTCCACACAGGAATATAAAATATTCTTCAAGTCAAAAACATCCCAAACTGGACAAACTTCTTCCCAACATGAGGTATCGAACCTTCAAAATCGCCAAAGTCTGCTCACGTGCAGGCGATAAAACCACTTGTTTGTGTTTAAATAATTACACTTTACATGTTTGCAAAAATACGTACAGGTAGTATTTCTTTTTTTTTTTGTGGCTGCAGCCTCACATGAATGAATGTGACTGTCCCTTTAACTTTATCTGCTTGAACTGTTGCTTTTTGATATGGTTGTAGTCACTTTTTGTTTTTTTTTACCCCTATTTTGTCTTTTAAAACGTTTTTAAACTTTTTTTTTTTTTTCTAAATCTTATTTTTTTTTAAGTGCTTCGTCTCAAATAGTGTTATTCAAAAAATAGTGAATAACTGGAAAAGTTACTTAAAAAAGATTAGGGATGGGCAATGATTTTTGGATATTCAAATAGTCAATCTGTAAAAAATCGAATAGTTCATGCGATGATGACTCTGTCTTTAACAAAAATAAATAAAATAATAATAATAATAATAATAATAATAATAACATTGATTTATTTTACAGCCGAAATACATCAGATGCATCTCCAGTCCAGCTCTGCTCCGTCGGGGCATCGGATCGGATAGATTTCCATTTAAGTCAACGTGTCAACTTACACCTGATTAGCAGGCCACAGCGTATAACAACAATCTTATTTTCGCTGGATGCCGGCACTGTGACGCTTCTATTTACCAAAAATGCAGATCAAACGGGACAGGAAGTTGCGCACGAAAACCACCTAAAAACACTTGGTGACTTTCAAAATAAAACAAACCAACCCGGATCGTATTTAGATTGAAGTCAGAGCAGAGGCGTCAACTGATTTGGATTTGCAGGAGCTCCTTTGAGACAACAAAAAAAGGTGCAGAGCGAGTAATATCCTTTACACAATGATGTTGTTTTTTAATGCAGTGCTGCCTGAGGGGTCAAAGGTCACGCCTTGCTGCACAGATTTCTCCAGATTCTCTGAATCTTTTGATGATATTATGGACTGTAGATGATCAGACACATTGTTCTTAAACTGTTGGACTATTTGCTCACGCAGTTGTTCACAAAGTGGTGAACCTCGCCCCATCCTTGCTTGTGAACGACTGAGCCTTTCAGGGATGCTCCTTTTATACCCAATCATGACACTCACCTGTTTCCAATGAACCTGTTCACCTGTGGAATGTTCCAAACGGGTGTTTTTGGAGCATTCCTCAACTTTCCCAGCCTGTTGTTGACCCTGTCCCAGCTTTTTAGGAACGTGTTGCAGCATCAAATTCAAAATGAGCAAATATTTGTTAAAATCAATAAAGTTTATCAGTTTGAACAATAAATATTGTGTCTTTGTAGTACAATAAAATGACTTTAGTACATTATAAAATTAAATTTCAGTGATAAAATGATTAAAAACGGAGTAATGTTTATGCTCTAAAATGTTCTGATGTCAGTGTCAGTAGACTCTCCTCACTGGAGCTGTCTGATCATGTCTTCATTTGGTTAAAAATGGGTGCTCCCCCTTTTCTTCGACTTTTCCTAGAATGAAGTATTAATAGCTGCACAGTCACATTTTCATCACTGCACCAAGAAACACATCTTTACATGGAACATTCACCCTGCAACTCTGACTCACTGATCCTCACCTGATGCGCGTTGTTGTCGTTCACACACAGACTGAAGGATGTGGGATGCTGTTTTATCAGAGCTGCCTCTGACATGCGTCAAAAACACACATTTCCTCCTTTATTTGTATTACTTTTATCTGTCTCTGAACACCTCGTCCCAAAGAGAGCCGGTCCAACCTGAGAGGAGATGGTTATCCAACTCGGATGCATTACTGTGTCGCCGAGCAGAGGAGTACGACTGCCGGTGTCAGGAGTCTTACCTGTGCTCGATTTCTCCACCTTCAGTCATTTCCAAGTCAGGATAAAATGCGAACGAGTCTCAGGATGACGTGATCCCCAATAATGCCCTGCCTTCCATCAGCAGCGGCTATCTAACGATGGACAAGACAAAGGAGCTTATCAAACATGGCCGATAACACGGCAGCCAATTAAGATATGCTCCCACTATCACACAATATGCGTTCACTATCACTATCAAAGGGTCAGAGGGAGGGGGAGGGGGGGTGAGGACGGGATCGAACGAGGAGCTCTGGAACCTGGGAGTGTTTTCAGATGTGTCGTGGGAAGATTCCCCTGCAAACAGAAGGTGTGTGAAGTCGTACTGTGTGTGATTTGAAGGTGTGTAAAGAGGGCATGTATGCAGCACTTCAGGAGCACGCCCAGTGTGAGGGGAGTGGGCACTAGATGGCACTAATGAATGGTAATTAGGATAATCTGCCTCAGTGAAAAGCACCATTAATTATTCTGCTCATGAGTCACGGCTCCACCGTGGAGGGTAAACCTGCCTTTAACACCTCCAAAACAAACACTCTCATATTCATGTCCTCCTAAATGTGATATTTTGAAACATAAAAAAAATGAAAAACAAATTTATTTCAGTCAAAATCTAAATAATCGAGTGATTCTTCAGAAACATGCTGCATTAAAGCACACATGTCAGTTCTGGGATGTGAATGCAGGATATCACTGCAGCAGAATTCTGCATTGTTGAAAAATCACATTGAGTTTGTCATAAATTAGCCTCAGAAAATACATTTTGTTGTGACTTTTCCTGCCTCAGCTGATCTTTTTTACTGATTAAATTTGTAAAATGTGGTGACGTAAGAATATACGACTTTAAAATGAACATAAGGTTGTGATTTTATACTAAATAATTTGATTTCACGTTAAAAAAAAACAACAAAACATTTATCGCTTAAAGATGTCATTCCCCTTAAACTGGACAGAAATGATCATTCTCCCACTTCTCCTGAAACACTCTGTGCCTGACATCAACCTTTCTTTGGGTCTTTGAAAGAGACGTTTAGTTTCAACGCCAGCCCAATTGATGCATCATGACCGGGCCACGTAGGAAACAACATGACAAATTCATGCCAAAATGTGACAGCATGACAAAATCGAGGCCAAGATAAAATCAACCTGACGCAATCAAAGATCAAAACAGGGTGAGCACGACACGATGTGACGAAATGGAGCCAAGAAATGACACGAAATAATGAAATCAGGCCAAAATATGACATGATGTGACACAAAATAAGGACAAGATACAACATTACGTGACAAAATAAGGACAAGATACAACATTACGTGACAAAATCAGGCCATGATATGACCAGACAAAATCAGGCCATGATATGACCAGACAAAATCAGGCCAAGATACAATATTATGTGACAAAATCAGGCCATGATACAACATTACGTGACAAAATCAGGCCAAAATATGACCAGACAAAATCAGGCAAAGCTATTATACTACCTGACAAAATCAGGCCAAGATACGATACGACCAGACGAAATCAGGCCAAGATACAATACGACAAAATCAGGCCGAGATACAATGCTACCTGACAAATTCAGGCCAAGAAACAACCAGACAAAATCAGGCCAAAATATGACCAAACAAAATCAGGCGAAGCTATTATACTACCTGACAAAATCAGGCCAAGATATGGCCAGACAAAATCAGGCAAAGCTACTACACAACCTGATATAATCAGGCCAGGATACGATACTACCAGACAAAATCAGGCCAAGATACGATACGACCAGACAAAATCGGGCCAAGATACAATGCGACCTGACAAAATCAGGATAAAATACAACCAGACAAAATCAGGCCGAGATACAATACGACCTGACAAATTCAGGCCAAGAAATGACCAGACAAAATCAGGTCATGATATGACCAGACAAAATCAGGTCATGATATGACCAGACAAAATCAGGCCATAATTTGACCAGACAAAATCAGGCAAAGCTACTATACGACCTGACAAAATCATGACAAAATACAACCAGACAAAATCAGGCCGAGATACAATATGACCTGAAAAATTCAGGCCAAGAAACGACCAGACAAAATCAGGTCATGATATGACCAGACAAAATCAGGCCGAGATACGACACAACCATTTAGTCCATCCGCTCCTGCAGGGTGTGTCCTCCTCTAACTCATCGTTTCAGACCAAACTGATGCAGCATTTATTGAAATTATTCGAAAGATAAATCAAAAAGTCAAGATTGTAACGCACATTTCATGACAGTCGTTTAATTCCCAAATTAAGACGCTGGTACGAACAGCTTTCAGTGTTCATCTGGATTTAAAACTGCAGAACGTTAGAATTAAAGACGTGTAGGGATACATTTTATGAATGCTTTGGCCCAGAATACACTTCACATTTTATTTCATAGTTGACCGTATTATTTATGTTGATCATGTTTATATACATTTACACCCAGAAGGTTCCTCTGAGAAGGAACCACAGAGGTCTAAAAAACGTGGATTCAACAGGTGCTGAGCTGCGCCTCAGCGTGCCGTCAGATGAGCTCAGATCCGGTCTGTGACACGTGGACTACGTGCAGGTGTCAAACCTGCGGCGCTCATGAGAAGGCCAGGGAGCAGAGTGATAATAGCGGGGTTAGTTATCACACAAACGGGGGTCGCCTCTCTCGACCCGCCCCTCCCCTCTCCTCTTGTGCCACTGCGGCCTCCTAATCGTCCATCTGGAGCTCGGTTTGCCGCCGAGCCGTCCTCCTGTTTGTCGTCGGACCTTATCGTAGTCCGGGGCTTAATCTGCCCCAGTGATAAGATATGTGCAACTGCACACACACACACACACACACACACACACACTCCTCTCACACTGCCTGTTGATGCTGATACGTGTGTGTGAACGCGTCACTTACTGTTACAGATTATCCAGTCAGACCTTTGAGCTGAATACTTGGAAATCCGCTTCTTTTGATTCATTAATTTCCAGAATCAGGTTTTGGTGATTCATGTGTGAAAAAGCAGGCAAACAAAGTGACCTTTAGCAGAGTTTACAGAGATAAACACGCTGCACAAACTGTGACCGACCACAGAATCCACAGCTCGCCAAGAGAAGACTTTCATCTGACGTGCAGATTCTTCATCATGGACAGTAAAATGCCCCGCTGCTCTGATACCATCTCTCCTTTTTTTTTGTGACACACTTTCTCTCATAAGCAGCTGAAAAACAAACAAAAAATAAAAAATAAAGAGCCAAAAACATCTGATTGAAGAGATTAGATAAAGGAGGAGTTTATCTCTCCGTGTGGACGTCCTTGAGTTTGTGTGAAGGCTGCCTTATAAGGTCAGCGTCTTCTCCGGCTCTTTGTGTGGTTGAGGTAAGATGGAGACGAAGAAACGGACACGAAGAAACAAACAGAAGGAGAGACGGAGAGAGAGAGACGGAGAGAGAGTTTTTCAACACCTCAAACAGATTATTCACGACACCTTCAAACATGTATCAAACCTCATGTTTTCTCTCTCTCGCTCTTTATTTTAGAGACCCAGAGATTCAAACATGTTTGAAAACAGAGATTAAAAAATCCCAAAAATATTAACAAGAAGAAAAAAAACAAACAAACAAAAAAAATCATCAAAGTGTTGAAGTATGAAAGAGTCCAATTTCCCCCCAAAACGTCCTGTAATTTTTAAGAAGAGAAAAAAAAAAAATAAGAAAAAATATTGGCCCTAATCCTATCTGTTAACCCATTTAGCCCGATGATGATGACGATGCAACATTTACGTGTATACACCTTTAAGATACTCCTGATACGGCGTGCAGGGCGAAACTGCATGCTAAAACAAAAAGTTAACAATCTTTCCACTCCCTTCACGTGCATAACAGCCAATCACAGCGCGTTTCATTCGTCACATGTCTTGAAAATGACCTACACGTCACTTCTGGCCTTAAAAGTGTATACACATAAATGCTGATTTCCTGTTTTAGTGGCCACTTGATGGAGTCTCTCTGGAATCGATTGGACGAGACGATTGACCAATCACTGTGAAGCAGCTTGTTCTTTGTTGGCGTTTCTTTTTCAGGCTTTTTATGCCGCTATTAAAGGCAGGGTAGGTAGTCTCAGAAAACTAGCATGAATTTGAAAGTAGCATCTCGTCAGGAAGAAGAAAGTTCGTCTGTGGATCTTACGGTGTTTTTTTACTCACTTTTTGTCTCTCCTGCTGCGTCCACGACAAATACATGCAAATTGGCAATTATGCAAATTAGGTGATGGCGTCGTTTAACAGCCAATAGCTGCCTCCCTTACTGGATGACCTCACACTTCAACAAGTATCAGCGTGTTTTTAGGGTGATTTAAAATAACAGTTAAAGTCAGTTTAACTGTTTTCTTGGTTGTTTACGAAGATTGAAGGTGTCGTCTTACAGATCCCGCCCCCTTTCTCAATAAAGAACTCTGATTGGGCAAGAGTGTGTGAGATCACTTAGAGCGGCTGCTGATTGGTTTGGAGTCGTCAGGTTGAGTTTGTGTGAGGCTGAAATACGCAAAGACTTGAGAGTCAACGCGTGACACATTTTCTGACTTTTTTTTTTGTTTTTTTTAAACTTTGTTTTAAAAGCTTTGATTATTTTTCTATCTTAATTTTTAAGGAAGTAACTCTGGAAAGAAGTTTAAGAGCCAATCACAAACAAAAACATGACGAATAAATGTAACTCCGTAAACTTTTGCAGAAGTCGCATCTCAAATTTTTTTTAAAAACGTGGCTCATTTGAGGAACCTTTTGTTGTTCCAGAGGGTAAAATGTTATTTATGAAGTATTTTATTGACATATCACACATTTCAAGAGTTACAGAGAAAAAAAACATTCCTCAGATTTAATTTTGGTCCATTTTATCGTCTCCTCTCCTCCACATCGAGGCGGCGAGAACTGCAGCCCGGGCTGAAAAAATGCACAGATTATATTGTGACGACCCGAGTAAAGTCTGCAGGAGATTTGTGCACGACGGCGGTTGAGCGACAGCCCGGTAACCTGAGAGAGTCTCTGTGCCGCCGCTGGACCGTCGCCCATCTCTTTATCGCCACCGCAGAGAAGGAAAAACACACAAAATATGTTTACAGCACAACGATAAGATCCGGCACTCTGCAGCCGTGCACGTCTACACTCAGTATTAATAGATACACTAAAACACACACACACACACACACACACTGTTAGCGCCTGGTAGTGGAGGATTTTTCAATAATTGAGGCAGATTATCTCCAAAAAGTGGTTCAGAAATATAATCTGTTTTTGTTTTACTTCTTATTATAAGCTTTGCTTTTAAACTGAGCTCAAACAACCAAACTCTGTTGTTTTTATCCATATTTGCTTATCAGATGCAGCGTGAATATCGATTTCCCCGGATACAGGGTGATAAGGTCTTTACGGGGCCGGGTCCCCTCCGCGCGAGCGTGGATTAAAACGGGCGATTAAAGCTCGGTCAGAGTCGTACTTTCATTAATTCACCAACAGAACTGGATGCATGTGATTCAGAGGGGGGGACGATGGATGTCACATGAAGCTTTGTCTCTCCCTGCACACACGCTGAATCTGCCTGCATGTGTGTGTGTGTGTGTGTGTGTGTGTGTGTGAAGCAACAGACTGTAAGGAGCCGGAGAGGGAGCTGTGTAATGGCGCCTGATGACAAGGCGAGCGAGCGATCTGTAACCTAAAACACACAGAAAACACTCTCTCTCTCTCTCTCTCTCTACCTGCCGTCTGCTCGCCTCTGCTGTGACTCAGCCTCCGAGCGAGGCGCTGGCTGGTAGAGGTGGTCGGTGGAGGTGGTTGGCGTGTTTTCTATGAAGTCTGAAACATCACAGGAGCTCCTCACGGTCTGTGTCAGAGTTTCGTACTTAGAAGGTGGTTCGCTGATCGTGCCTGGTGCTGCTGTCGCGTCATTTTTCTGTGTATGAAAAGCAGATTTTTCTTCTTTACTTTTTGATGAAAAAGTTGCAAAAACAACTGGAAAAAAAACACCTAAAAAGTTTCTGCAAATCATTTCTGAAGACGCCCACAAACCACGAACTCATTATTTCTGAATCAGTGTTTTTATTCTGTAAATGTTTCCTTTATTTCTGAACCCTGAGACGTCAATAAACAAACTTTTTTTAATAGAGATGTTTTTTATTCATGCATCCTGCAAAAATCTGCAACAGAAGAGACAAAAAACAAAAAAAAAAAAAAAAAAAAAAAACAGACGTGTCGTTTCAGACGTCACTCAGTTCCTGTGGTGAAAAGTTTCTTAATGTGGGTGATTTTTACATGATGTTCTGTTTCCTCTTTCGGTAACGTTACGTGATCCGGACGGTTTCCCTTCCGTATGCTGGTGACGTTCGCTGACATAATTATGAGGCTGTTTTCACTTCTTGGAGAGCCAAAGTGCGTCACACAGACGAAATAATTAATCATTACAAAGGTTGGAAAAAACAAACAAAAAAACAATAACATTAAAATAAACAATTTGAAAATTAGAGAAAAAAACATTTTGGTTCAAGAAAAAAATAAAATGACAAAAGAAGGTGAAAATACATCAAAACAGATTTTAAAGCAAAAAAAGAGAAAAAAATAAAAAATAAATAATAAATAAAATACATCAAAACAGATTTTAAAGCATCAAAGATGGGCGATAAAATCAATTTTAAAAATGTTTTTAATTTTCTTTTTTAAATATTTTTTCAATTTTTTTCTAATAGCGATATTTTTTATTCACGCATCCTGCAAAAACCTGCAACAGAAGAGAGCAAAAAAAAAAACCCAGACGTATTTTTTCAGACGTCAAAAACGATAAAATTAAAACAAACAATTTAAAAATTTGAAAAAAAAAACATTTTGGTTCAAGAAAAAATAAAAATAAAATGACAAAAGAAGGTTAAAATACATCAAAACAGATTTTAAAGTAGAAGCATCAAAGTGACAGCACAGAGATGGGCGATAAAATCAATTTACAATGATTTTAAAAATATATATTTTTTAAATATTTTTTGATAAAAAGCAGCAGTGAGAAGTTTTGGGGTCTTCATCCTGGACTTAAAGGAGCTGAACTTTGACCCTTAACCAGGCGTCGGTGAGTCTGATGCTGCGGCTCCACGTAGCTTTGGAAAATAAATAAATAATTTCACCTTAAATGTTTCTGTTTTGTTTGTTAGGGTTTTATTTATTTGTTATTTTAATTTTTTTATTTCAAAGATGAGACAAACAGTGTTCAGTTCTACTGTTGTCCTCCGGGCTGCGCTGTTGTTAGCGTGAACATGTCCGTGTGGCCGTCTGAATCATATATTTTATGGATGAATGTGCTCAGTTGATGTTGCAAAGACATTTAAATTAAATTCTTTTAATTATTTTTTTTTTTAAAATTTGTCGTGCACCCCTTGTAGTACTCCCACGTACCCCTAGGGGGACGCGTACCTCCGTTTGAGAATCACTGGATCACGTAAGGAAACAAATAAAAGGAATTTCTGAGATTAATCTGATTAAATTACAGAAGTAATTTTATGAGAATAAACTCGTTAATTTAGTCTAAAGCTAGCTGTGCTATCAGACGAGCATCTGTGCAAAAAAGCGGAACATGAAGTCAAACTTCAGTTTAAGTTTCGTTTTTTTGGCAAATTGCACGAAGTTCTTCGATTTTGTCCAGACGACTGATGAGATTCATCTTGTAAATCCACTTTTTTCTTCTTGTCTTTAACTTGACTCTAATCCTCCGTCGTACCTTCAAAACAATAATGTGGAAGAATTTTATTTCTCTTTCTCCTTATTTATGCAGAAACACTCAGAGGAGTCTCTCCTGAAAAGCCTCTGATTTTAAAAGGTGCATCAAAAAAGATCTTCACACAGATCTGAAGATAAAATAATCTGTGCAAGTTTCCACATGCGAGCAGATTACGTCGGCCTTAATTTGGAATCATATTCTGGGCGCTGAAAGTGGCTCCGCTGCAGCAGAGCAGCAGTTTGTTTCTAGATCCTTCTTCTAAATCATCAGAGCGGGTTCTTTCTTTCTTTCTTTCTTTCTTTCTCCACGTTTTGTCACATTTACAGCTGCTGTGAAAAAATGTCTGCAGACATACGATGGAGGGCAGCACAATGCCGCCACAAGGTCCTGGAAGAGGAGTCTGATGACTGCTGCTCTTTGCCCCCTCAGCGCTCTGCTTCTTTACGGCACACTTTGAGCTCTGCCGCTCCGCCGCTCCGGCTGAATAATAGAGAGATCAAGACCTTATCACAGAAGTTTGGATGGGAAATTTCCCCCCTCGTATTTTCTCCTGGACCTCTTATTATTCAGGACAGGCCGTGTACAGTGCATGGTTGTGAAAACGGGAATAATCTCATGCAGCAGATTAAGTGGATTAATTAGGGTTTTATTCATCAGGGTGAATTGGTACCTAAAGAGCTTCCCCCCTGCAATGACAAGGATTTTTCACCCTTAATTATCTCGGGCTGTGGGATGCAGTCCTGCACGCGAGGCTGCATCGAGAGAAGAGGAGGCACATCAGCGTGCGGCGTGGAAACGTGAATCTAAACGCCCTCGAAGAAGAAGAAGAACTCAACTCTGCTTTTTCTTCCCCTCCTCCTCCCGTGCAAAGTCGCAGCAAAGCGCAAAACTCTTATCTGCTGATGGAGCCCCTCGCCGGGCCGTCACTTATCTCTCCATCATTTCCCACCAACAGAAGCCTCTCACACACTTCTCACGCTCGACGTCTTTCGATCACCCAAAGATGTCAGAGAAACCACCGACCTGAATGTCGCTGTGACCACACGAGCACGCAGATGGCACGGGTAGAAAGAGAAAAAAAAAACAAGTCGGACAAATATAATAATCTACACATGAAGCTGAGTTATTATCATTTCAAAATCTGTTCTGTGACCAGAAACCTCAGACATCCGTCCTTCCTGATGCAAATAAAGTTTTTGACCTTTTTAGAGCAAAAAGTGCATCAAACTTTTTTTGCACAAATGGAGGAAAAATTGAGGATTTATTTCCAAATTAAACTTTATTTATATTGATTCCTTTATTGACATCAAATACTGAAATTATTGGTCAGTAAAGAAAGACAATTTCATGCAAGAAGGATTCTGAATTTTAACGTGCATGTGTGAGAGAGCATGCGAAATAAAAAGATGAAGCTTGAATCAAACTTTTGCAGGGATGCATTAAATGCACGTGCAGCTGCAGGAAGAGAGAAGTTCGAGTTCTCTGCATCTGATGCCGCATGAATTCTAAAGCTCGGTGCTTTAAATGTGAGAACAGCAACTCGAACAGCTCCAGGCTGCGCTAAGATTCTCAGTCCAAAGTGCGGAGAGTCTTGAGGCCCATTCAGGCCGAGACAAGAGCTCCTCAGAGACCCAAACACAGACTTTCTCAAGTTCCAGCTCTTACCCGGCGAGCACAAAGAAGCCGAGGAGGAGCCGAGCATCCCTAAACAGGCAGATAAGGACGGTGAGACGGTGCAGAGCGGAGCGGAGCCGAGCGGGAGGTGGAGGGTATAGAAACGGGATCGGAGGAGGGAGGAAGAGGGCGGGCTTTCATTGACCAGGTCAGACGTAACGCTTCACTGCTGAAACGTCTGATATACATCGAGAGTCTTTAGTGTCCTCGCAGCTGACTGACAGCCTGTCCCTCTGTGTGTGTGTGTGTGTGTGTGTGTGTGTGTAAGAGTGAGAACAGTACTGTATATAACTCTGGTGTCGAATGACTTCTCTCAGAAACATCACAGTTCAGCAAAATGAAACACGAAGGAGACCCGCAGCTCGTCTGAGAGTTTGAAGGAACCTCCGACTCTTCATCGCCGAGTTTAAACACGATCGTCTGAAAGCAGCGAGAGAAACTGAGAGCAGTGAGCAGGAGCTCAGAGCCACCGAGGGGAAATAAACCAAACGGACCAAAATCATCAAGGACACAAAGAATGAAACTTTTTCATCGTAACCTTTAACCTTTATTCAAAGTCCTCCACCGCTTTAACCTTTTTCTTACTGCTCTAATGAAAATTAAGGATTTATTTCAATTTTTATTGAAAAATGAGCAAAAAAAAAAAACAAACCTAAAGGAAATTTGTGAATTTAAAAACTTTAAAAAATGAGTGTATGAAATGTCCAATAATTCTCGGTACGGATGCAATACGAGGTTGAAAATATGTGATAATAAATAAAGATTATAGATTATAACAATAATGTGTGTGTGTGTGTGTGTGTGTGTGTATAAATTAATAACGTAAAGGTGTTCAGTTGTTGGCTTATAAGAGTAAAGTTAATGTTTTAACAGGAAAGGTGTAAATGTGCATAAAAGTCCAAAATTTAAAACAAAACAAAGTTTTTATTTCTACAGAATGTAAATCTAAAAAAGTGTAAAAATAATCAGCAAAAGTGCAAAATTTACAAGAAAATCAAAAAGTTCAGGTCATAAATCAAAGACGACAGACGCGGAGTCAAAACACGACGAGTATTCAGGGCAAAATGTTGAAATTAATTTCTGGGAGTAACGTTGTTTTTCTTACAAGAAGAAGCTAAAGGGTTAAAAAAAAAAAAAAATAAGGCTGGAAGAGAAAATGTTCAAATATTTCCAGGATGAAAGTTCAAACTTTAACAAAGTTTGTTTTTTTTTTTGTTAACAAACAAAAAAAACTGAATTTAAGACGGAAACGATCGTGCAGAAAAAAAGAAGATGAAATAAAAGTTCATCAAACAAAGTCAAATGAACAGAATCAAGTGTAAAAAGAAAATGTTGAAAAATCAGAAGCTAACTTGTAAATTAACAAAAAAAAAACAAAACAAAAAAAACAACAATAAATTTATGAGAGTGAGGTTGTAATCTGACAAGATTAAAGCAGAAAAAAACAGAGAAAAACATCAAAACTTCACAAAATAAAAATCCAAAATTTACGTTTTTCTTCCTACAGAAATGAACTCGTATAATAAAGATCTGTGAGCCAACAAGCAGACGTACCAAAACAAGAAGGAACGGTCAGAAAATCATTTATTCACAAATAGACGGGAAAGTAACAAAAGTTTTAACCAATGAGGATAACGTTTAAATCTCACGAGTAGAAAGTGACGTTTAGAGGAGCGAAGTCGACGTACGGAGAGAGAGAGACGTTCAAAATAAAGTTAATATTTTTCAATAACTGGGACGTTTGAATCTAAATAAAGGTTTGAATTTCTGAGGTGAATGAAGTCAGAGTTAACTCACAGCCCTGAAGCCTCCCACAGACTGAAGTTGTGATTTTTTTGAAGTTTCATATTTGTGAAACGTTATTCTTAGAATCTCGGTTCTTTCTGGTAACAGCGAGGCTCTGATATTCTGTGGTATTTTAGAACAAAAACAAGAAGATGAATCACTCGGAGACACCGCCGTTTCTTTCCTTCTGTGTAAACTTTGAGTCACGTCGGCCGTGGAGCAGCTGACCTGAGGAACGGTCCGACTGCGGCGCTCTGCAGAAAGACAAACAAAGAGCCTCAAAGCTCCGTCAGCAGCGTACAGTAAACAAAGGGCAGATTTTGGGGGTGTTGCAGAGAGATGTTGGTCTGTTTGTCTGTCTGTGACCCAGAATGACGGCACGGAGGCTGACTCTCTAACCTTCAAAGGCTTCGGTCTGTGAGTGACATTTTAATCTCTCATATCTACGCACGTCGAACGCCTCACTCTCTGCTTCAATCTCTGCTTCACTCTCTGCCTCACCAGCCGTGTTTGTTTGGCTTTAAGTCCTCAAAAGAAATCCACTGCCGACGTCTACGAAACTCGTCGACTCTCAGTTGCTCCTCGCTCTCAGTGTTGGGATCACAAAGTGTGTGAAGCGACCTGAGGGAGAGACGTAGCTCATAAAAATCAAGAACAACCTGCACATAGATGTAAAAATAATCACAAAATTCTCAAGGATAATATTTTTGGATTTGTCCTGCAGGTTTATTTTGGTGCGTTTCTTCCACGTTGAGCAGAAGGCGCGTTTCTTTCAGCTCCTCCATGCAGACGACGGGAGCGAAGGTCTCCTAAACGTGTCCGTCATTTAAACACGTTAAGGATCCTTTCCTCCAATAATTGAGCGTAACGTGAACGACACCGACTTCCTCTCCCCCTCCATGTTCTTCATCACTTTCTCTCTCTCTGCTAAAAGTAGGTCAACAGGGATTTCCTGCCCTCAGACGTTTTCTTTCCAGCCAACACCTGGCCTTTGTAATACCACTTCAGCGAGAGGAAAGAGAGAGAGAGAGAGAGAGAGAGAGAGAGAGCTCTGTATATATAACACATGGGATCAAAAGTCGAAGCAGCTTGTAGGAAACTTCGACCACCATCGACCTTCATTTGGAACAACCAGCGCTCCAACTTTCAGGAGACGCCGACTCTCCTCCAGCTTCAGCTTCAGCTTCGGCTTCAGGCCGGGATTTTAACAAACGCACAAAAACAACATTTTAAATGTCTCTAATTTCCCCCAATTTAAAGTTGGAGATTGAAACAAAAGCCGCCATCAGGCGTCTTCTTACAGAAGGAGTTATGAGAAACCCCAGGCTTACCTTTGCATTTCTAATTATGAGATGCAAAGAGGAGAAGATGGCTCTCCAACTCTGCAGGCGTCGAGAGAGAGAGAGAGAGAGAGAGAGAGAGAGAGAGAGTCATTCTGAAAGACTTCTCAGCAGGAGCCTCGCTCACAAAGTGGGTTAAAGAAGAGAGAGAGAGGCTGGCATCAAGAGAATTCACTCCTCAGACTGTCTGAGGTGTGTTTTGGAAACTTACAGCAAAGTTGGAGTAATGACTTTGAGCTGCAAATCAAAATATTGTCATTTAGATTTTATATTTTTCAAGTTTAGATTTTAAATTTTGATTCTTTATTCTGAGAATTACTGAAAAATCTGGAATCCGGAGTCTTCAACCTGTCTGCAATGTGCGTTTCTTCTGCAGCTGTGCAGCGCGCCGAGTACGATACAGACTCCTGCCACCGACCTCATCTGATCATTTTGTATCTTAAATTGAGGAGACGCCAAAGTCACTACAAGCTTTGATTTACTGAACAGGATTACCGTAACTCTTCAACAATTTGGGCTACAGAAAAAGAGGAGCTTTACGGCGTTATCCGGGGTATTACGGTACCGTTTCGGAATCCATGTGCAACAACTTTTCAGTTGACTCTTTTAAACCATGAAGACCGGACACATTTACGCCTTTAGGGACAGAAGTGACGTGCAGCTCATTTCAAACAGTGACATCATTTCCAGGTCATGTGACTCATGGGAATGATGTGAATGTCTGAGGAGTTTTTGTTACTTTTTTTTTTCTTTTTCACAACCAGCTTTTTGACAGCTGAGATAAAAACGGCCTACACGTCGCATCCGAGTCTGAAAGGGATTAAACGTGCACACGTGATATTCGTCCTTAAAGGTATAAACGCGTACATGTTGCATCCGGTCTAAATGGATTAAAGCCAAAATAACAAAAATAAATAAATAAATAAAAAAAAGGTGCAGGTGCCCTGGATGATAAAGAGTTAACAAAAAGTTAAGGTGACTAAACCAGGATAACGACGGTGTCAGTGTCTGAGGATTTTAATTTTATGTATTTTTTTCTTTTTTTGAATTGGCCTGTTAGCATTTCCCTACAGCAAGAGGTTACAGGCTCTGTTTTAGCATGTTTTGCTCAGTGGAACGGTCGCTGGCTACTTCCACCGCCTTCCTCTGGGTGTAAAAAACTTCTCTACATTTTATAGCACGTACACCGGTAACGTCGGCGTATAAAACAAACTTTAAATGACAAAAAAAAAAGGTATTAGAATTGTATTTCTGGCAGAGGCTTAAGCTGGGGTCTAGCGGTTTAGCTAGCACCCTGTGGGGTTAGCCTTTTAGCAGGCGGCCTCTCGTTCAGCAGTTTTCTGCTCTATGGACGGACTGTCCTCTGGTGAAAGACATAAACACCAGGAGGAAAAAAAATACGAATAAAACAAATGTTTCGTACAATGATTTTAGCGATCGCATCGTGGAAGGAGTCACACAAGGCACCACTTTAGCTCCTCAGCTAGCTAGCTAGCTGACTACGAGATAACAATTTTATCAAAGCACATAATTTGAAGTTGATTTCCTTCACCGAATCTCTTCAGCTCATGCTAAAAAAATTTTTTTAAAGCCTTAAAGTCTCAGCCAGCAATGCTACATGCTAGCTGCTAGCTACAATAATGATGAAGCGTTTTGATTCTTACATTTCTGTGAGCATCTGGAGCTGATCATGTACAGAAACTCTTCAGATGGAGCTGTACGACTCTTCATGCACGGCTGTGCAGATGAGACGGAGAGATACGGATCAGAACGTGCCCACAACAGGCTGAAAAATGGCCGAAGAGGTGAAAACGAGCTGGTTTTCATGGAGGCTTCAGATGTTACTCGGGGTGTTTCTGGTGCTTGATGACACTCTGGACTGTCGCTGATTCCAGACAGATTTGCAGAAGCTCTACAGGCTCTTCTGGTGAACTCTTTAATGGATAAAACTCTTCACTTTCACCTTCCTCTCTGCTGCAAAGTGTCGGATCACCCACAAGGCTCTGTGGTTGAGGGGGCGGGACCAGCTCGAGACAATAATTCACACGAGCGATTGTGGGATCACAGCCAGCTTCTTAGAACACAACGAGGGGGGAATACTCACCTTCTCCCTCCTCTGCTACTTTCTCTCCGTCAGCCTCCACACACACCTGCGCAGGGTTCGATCGTGCCAGTTCACACACACTCTCACACACGCCGACAGTCATACTGAGACGGCAGAGCTGAAAGATTCTGAGAATATTATGTTCTTCGTTTGCTCACCCCGATCTTTCTGAATGAATAATTTTCCGTTTCAGGGACACGAGTGAGAATTTTAAAAATGTGTCAAAGTCTAAAAGCCTCTCTAAGAATTCAGAATACAAAGAAAAATTCAAAAGAAGGAAGAAAAAAAAAAAAAAAAAAACCCTACACCCTCCTGAGAGTCGGTTGCACCACTTTTCCGACGAGGCGCCCCTGCAGCGTGCGTGCTGCTGGGTGTGGTTTTACACTTTGCCTCCTTTGTGCCATGGCTGCTGGCTCCGTGGTCATCTTTTTAATTCATGTGAGGAACACCTGGCCGGCGTTTTAGGTTTGCAAGAAGCAAACTTCTGCAGAACCAACGGAGTGAGCCGACGTGTGTTTTTTATTTTTAGTGGAAACTTGTTTTCTGACCCAGAAATGAAGCTCTTTGTTGAAGAGTTTGAAGGTCAGGAACACTTCTATCCCCCGTTAACGAGCCGTCCGTACGGCGGCGTGCGCTCTCCTATCCTCCCCATCGTTCCGCCTCTCAATTTCAAATCAAGAGTTTAACCTCCGAGCAGATTCTGCTCACGCTGCGGCTGCGGACCTGGCCAGGCACCATGGGAGAATTACCTCTCATAATTATACTGCAATTATGAGAGCGATAAAATCAACATTATGCTGAAAAAAAAGGAAGAAAAGTTTAAATGAGTAGTGGGAGGGAGGGATGGAGGGATGGAAGAAGTTGGAGCTTTAGTGTCTCTGAGGGGATTGGTGACAGTCCTGAGAAACAAAAGGAAGCGAATGGGCAGAAAATTCCTCTAATTAAGCACAGAGAAAAGATGGTGTCTCTGGTAATTATAAAAGTGGGAGAGATTCTTAACTGGGCTGATTCAATTCTGTGGTTTTTAAAAGTAAAACTAGAGCCCAAAGTTTGTTAATACGGTGGCTGTGAAGGTCAAAATACATCCTCGTGTTGTAGCCTCACATGATTTATTTGGTTTGGTTTTCGCTAAACGTCGTCTTGCACATGTTGAAAAACACATTTGTTTTCTAAAAACAAGTTTTCCAGGTTAAAATCCCGACAGCACCTGAAGGCCTCGTTTGTTCGGCTCAGTCCGGTTTTATTCTGCTTTGGGTTGAAGATACTGGAAGATGCTAACGTCTTTAACTAGCATACGAGACCACCAGCTCCTCACAGACCTGGGGGAGCCGGGGTCTGTCCCCAAAAACTGTTCATCAGGTCCAGTTTGTTGGAAAAGAAAAAAGAAATCCATTGTTCACGATAGTATTAAGGTAACTATGCAGCGTATCATGATGATGCGTTCAAAGTACCGTTGGAAAATAGAGCATTTCATAACGTTGAGCCAAAGGTCATCATGATGTGTTCAAATGTAACTAAAAAACAATTAAACTTTGTGAAGAAACTTAAATAAATTCTGTTTTTTTAGAATTTTTTTTTCTTGGAAATAAAAAAAAAATTCTCCTTTGCCATTTTTTTTTTTTTTTTTTTTTTTTTACCCAAATATTAAATTTGAATCGGAAAGAAAAGTCAAACCATCAACAACTTGGCCAAATTTTTTTTTGACAAATTGTTTAAAACAAAAAACAACAACAAAGATTGTCCAGATTCAGAAACTGTCAATTGTTGGGGCTTGGGACCAACTACAATAGATGCTCCGATCCACCAGCGACGGGTTCGTGCGTGCTCTCAGCCAGCGTTGGCGACTTACTACTGTTGCTACATTAAGTGAGTTTTCAGACCCTGTTAGCGAAACAATGACGTCAGGGTAGAAGAGAGTTTTAAAGTTGCGCCTGCATGCTTTGCTCCTGGGGGATGTTTTGAATTCATTTGATTGTTTCTTATTTTCATCGTGTCACATGAGCCGTGAGAGGTTTTCAAAGGAAAAATAAACAAAATAAAAAGTGCAGCGTTGTTTTTGTTTATCCATCAGCTCGGCAGAGGACGGCTGGAAAATGCTACAACAGCTCAAGTATGGTGTGCTGAAAGGGACAAATTAGCATTAAATGGGAAGTTTGGCGTTTGGTTCCATGTTGTATTTTTCCAACTTGTTTTTAAAAAAATTGTTTTTTAGCCTAAAAGTTTTTTACTTAATGTTGGATTTTGTAAATTGAACTCGTTTTATTTATTTTGTTTGGAACGTTTGGTTTTCGTGTTGTGAAGTTTTGACATGTTTTGGTTGTGATGGCAAATATCACGTCTGTAAACACGGCTGACTAAGATGCTCTCGACCGTAAACGGTCCCGTCTTTTTTGGCCACTAGGGGCTCTGTGAGCACTCCTCAACCAGCTGCAGTAAAGGAGGCCTGCAGCGGATCAGCTCTCCTCTTCAAAAAAAACACACACACACACACACACACAGGCAACAACTCGAGGAGCTTTCGGGGCTCCACTTTCAGCCAGTCGTCCTCGGTGACGTGTGTGCAGCTTTAAGTCTGGAGCTGGATGGCAGCAGACAGGACATCTGCTCTTCATATCCGCCTGGTGTGTTGCACAAAGTGGACTCTCTTTGCTCCAGCCATGGGCCCAGCGGCGGCGCGGCGGGCACAATTCCCTTTCCAAACACAATTCGGAAAAGGGACTTGTTTATCCAAGCGTTCGAGGCCTCGGATCAGAGGGAGATAACGTCTGGATGGGTTTGTGGTTCCTTTCCGTGCAGCCGCACACATCTGCATCTGAGTTTTTCCATTTGCAAAAAGCCGATGGAGCGGCTTAAAGTGAGCTGGTGTGCAATAAACAAACACACACTGCCAGGGGAGCGCACAAACACACACACACACACACACACACACACGTGCAGGTAGGCCAACAGTGAACGCATCAGCAGGCACTGAGAGAAGACTTAGGTGGTCCTTAATGAGGCGTTTGGATGACTCCAGAAACATCAGAAAGTTTAACCTTCCTTCCGTACTTTTCCTGCAGGTCACAGAGAACTCTCTGCATCCATTTGTAGAACGTTTTCATCACTCCTGTGTCGCGTTTCTGTAATAACGGCACAATCTCAATCCTCCCATCGTGCCTTTAAGGTCAATGTATGAGCAGAGGGAGAAAATCAAACATTTAAAAGCAGCAAAAAATGATTTATAACCTGTATATTCCAGATATGAAATGGCTGCCGAGTATCTGGCGGCGATGCCATTACTTATTTCTGAAAGCCCACCTGATTGTAGTGACGCCGACGCCCCTAAAAACAACCTAAAACGGCTCAATAAAGCACCTTGAGCCATGATTGGGATCTCACTCATATTCCCTCGTCACAAAGATGAATGCATTTGCAGAGGAAGGATGAGCGAGCGGGCTGAGTTTTTAATAAATTCTGCATCATGCTTCCGCCACGGTGCCCACGAGCTGGTGACAACTGCATTTATTTAAAGACAGTTTGATAAATTAATTTTTTTATCTGCTGGAAATACTTCCACAGACGAATAATGATCTTGACTGAAAAATGGGACCGGTGCAGCCGAGGAGACGCGACGTGGATTTCATTCACTCTGCGCCGGATGTGTGTGTGTGTGTGTGTGTGTGTGTGTGTCGACGACGCTGCAGATGCAGAAACCACATATCTGTGTGTATCCTCTGCATGAAAGATGAATTTATTGGTATTGTTTAACCCTTTCAAAGCTGATCATCAGCCCCACTTCATCCCATAATAATCAGAAGGATTAACAGGAAGTGAGCAGCTGATGATAAGATCCTGATGTGCTGCAGGCTGCTCTTTAATTTGGCTTCATTCATAAACTCATGGTGCAAAAAAAAAGATGTGACTTCCCTCCTTTAAATTATGAGGCTATAGATCAAATCACATTTACGAAAATAAATCCATGAATTGATTCAAACAACGTTAAAGAAACAAACTTTATTCTGAAAGGTTGTTTGAACTGAGAGCGTCTTCTTGCCAAGAGAGCTGAGCTTTCTGTTCGGGCCGAACGATTATGGAAATTAATGTAATTGTGATTTTTTTTTTTTTTTTTTTGGGGGGGGCTTTATCGTCTGCATTTTTCACCAAACACCAGCAGTAAATGATTCTATAGTTCGACCAACAGGACAAAGGATCCTGTCAACATGTAAACACTTGGTCTTGTGGTTCTTGTTATTAAATGCTGGATCAGGTTTGTTGTTGTAGCTTGTTGTAGCTATGGTAACCAGGCATGTAACCAGAAAAATTCCCTCAGAATTCCCTCCAACCTGTTGATTCCTGGCGCGTCTTCGCTCATTGTGTCGTTTTCGTGCATTGGTAAACTAACTACGATCTAGTTTTGACACAGTCTGTTTTATTTTGAAAGTCTCCGGCTCTTTTAAGGTAGTTTCCTTGCACTACTTCCTGTCCCGCTCGATCTTCTTTCCTCTGAATTGACGCGTACACACAGCTCAGCACAGTTACGTTGAGATGTCGGTTTAAATTCGATTAATTATTCAGCCCTACTTTCTGATGAAGGCAGCTGAAAGGCGTAGCACCGTAGGCTAACACGCTACGACGGAGGATTATCCTACAGGCGGCTGCTGCTACTCAGACGGACGAGATACAAACTCAAATTACCAGAATATTCTACCAAATCTACGACTTTATTCTTTAAATTTACTTTAAAAAAAAAAACAAAACAAAACATCTTTATATTTTTCTTTTAATCCTAATTTATCCTCAGCGAGCTTGTTGGAATAATCTCATCACAGTAGATCCATGACTCTGATTGGGAACAGAGAGGATTCATTTTATCGATATTGATGATGTCATCATACCTCCTGTATGACCTGAGTCTTCACCACTTCAACAAGAAACATTTTCTCTTTTTTTTTCCTTCCCCTTTAATTGAATGAATGCCAATAAAAAAAACAGATTTACAATTACAGTTGTCAACATTTGTCATACGTATTAATATAACATCGCATCAACGCTAATCCCACCCACCCACCTACCCAGGTATCACTTTCAGGAATATGCAGCTGTCATTTTACAAATGTATGTTTACAGAATTAGAAATAGAAATAACATTTACAAAAATAAAAGAAATACATAAAATGTCTTCAAAAATAAAACAAACCCAAAAAAAAAAAAATAATTTATATATATAAACTTAGTCGAGTTCAGCGTTTCTCTCGTGCAGAGATATTTGTAATTCCTCAAGGTAGTTCAGAAAAGGGTTCCAGGTCTCTAAAAATTGCTGAGTAGTTCCTTTTAGCATGAATTTTATTTTTTCTGATTTCAGAAAGTACAGTGTCTCTCTAATCCATCTTTGCAAAGCTAGGTGGAGATTGCTGTTTCCAATTACGAGTAATATTTTCTACTATAACGTGGATCTGTTACACACAGATCTGTGAAAAACTGAAATATCGCAATAGAAAAAAAATTGTGATGGAAACACCAAAATGAAAAAAAATCAACTTTCCATAAAAAGTTTTTACGCTCTCATGAGGGGATGTTTTTTAAAGAAGTTTTGATCTTGAAGTTTATTGTAAAAGTCAGTTTCCGTATCTGAGGAAACCGAGCCTTTGACTGCTGCCCAAGCCACACAGCACCGGACCCCTACAGCTCCTCTTGCAGGTGGTTGGTCCACAAGAGGATGAACCCATGTCATCCTTTTTGGGCTGAGCCTGACCGGGCCCCAACCCCAGACCTGGCTCCAGGGTGGGGCTCCGGTGACACTCCGGCCAGGGTGACAGATGAGGTGGTTCGGGCACCTGGTGAGGAGGCCTCCTGGATGCCTCCCTGGGGGGGTATTCTGGGCATGCCCAGCTGGGGGTAGACCCAGGACACGATGGAGAGATTATATCTCTCGGCTGGCCTGGGAACACCTTGGTGTCCTCCCAGAGGAGCTGGTGGAAGTGGACGGGGACAGGGGCCTCTGGTCTTCGCTGATGACATTGCTGCTCCCACGACCTGGACCAGGATAAGCGGTAGAAGTCCTGACCAGTCCTGACCAGACTGGTCCTGACCAGAACCAGGAAATATGACCATATTAGTCCAGTGCTCAGGTCTCTGCACTGGCTTCCTGTCACCCAAAGAATAGACTTTAAAACAGCTCTGCTTGTCTACAAGTCTCTTCATGGTTTAGCACCAAAGTACATCTCTGACATGTTAGAGCCATACGAACCGACTCGGACTCTGAGAACCTCAGGGAGGGGTCTCCTTCTGGTGCCCAGAGTCTGGACTAAACATGGTGAAGCTGTGTTTCAGTTTTATGCTCCTAAAATCTGGAACAGTCTTCCAGAAGACGTGAGACAGGCCTCAACTCTGACGATGTTCAAATCCAGGCTGAAAACAGTTCTGTTTAGCTTTGCACACAACTGAAAGTATTTTATCTGCACTCCTCATTTTTAAATTAATTATTTTAATGTTTTAATGTTTTATTTTATTCTTTCATTTCTTTTCTAACCTTGTGATTTTATGTTGCTGTAAAGCACTTTGAGTTGCCTTGTGTATGAATTGTGCTCTACAAATAAACTTGCCTTGCCTTGCCTAGAAGATGGATGGATGGAAGTTTATCATAAAAGTCCAGTGGAAACACCTTCTTCATTAAAACGTCACCAGACGCACCTCCCTCACCTCCTCGGCCTCGATCCTCTCAGTAGTTCCGGGTACGTTTCCACTGCCTCACATAGACGCTGGCGTTTTAAGTTGAAGTCTTATTATCAGAGTCAGACCGATAAAAACAAAGTTTACCTTTAATAGATTTTTGAAATATTTAAAAACAAACATGAACAAACGGCACCTTCACGCTCTGCTTGATGATCTGAAACATTTAGTTCTTGTTGCTCCGACAGCAGAATATTTACTGACGCGACCGTTTGAGCAGAGCTCTGTGGGTTTCTAACCTGAACTTCAGCGACATTTACTGACCCGCTTCTCGTCCCGTTCGTTCCCGTCGGTTTCTCGGAAAAAAAAAAAGTCCATCTTGATTTCTTGAGCCGTTTGTGCAGCGAGTTCACCGCAGATCAGATAATCGCTCAGACGTCACCGGAGCAAAAAAAAAAACCAAACAGACACACAAATGAACTGGTCAGGAAGTTCATACTCAGAGCTGAATACTTTCAATTCGTAACACGCTGCATCGGAAAACAAGCAAAGCATTCATATGATCTGTATCTGCAGCCATCTGAGCACATTTCAGGCCAGCTCGCAATATCCTCCAGAGGACAAAGTGTACAAAATGAACCAATAAATTCAAAAGCCCTGAAATCTCAAATCCATTAGAGCTACAACGAGGCACATATTACTTCAAAATGGAGTTGCATTAAGTGTCAGATGTCGCTGATAAGGCGGCCTTCATTTGGGTTTCGTTGTTTTTTTTCCCCCTGATGGGACGCACGAGTGGTGACTCCTTATCATCCGTGCCATAAAGCGCTATCTGTGCCTCTTATCGCCCGTCTCTGCACGTAGGAGGAAAGAGTGTGACAGAGAAGGGAGTGAGTGAAGGACGGAAAGCAGCGGGTGATAAAAATCGTTGCTGCTGCTGTGGCCACATGCGTGCACACCTGTACGAGTGGACACGGGCGCAGCCTCACCAACGTATCAAACGAGGCCACGACGGGCCTGACGCGCTCTTATCTCCTGCTTGGCTGTTTTGTTTTTGCTGTGAAGATAATCTGCAGACGTACCTCAACGTCTCCACCTGGAAAAAAAAAAAAACAACAACAACTGTAGATTTGAAATGAAACCGAGGCACAAAAATGAGTGAAAATGAACGTGAGAGAGCGTCACGGCCGGCATGGCGTTGACCCCGAAACGTTCCCGCTTTGCATGCTCTCTGCATCCCTTCCCGATGCACGCCGTCACCTTAATCTGGCTGCCTTTAACCTTGCCATTCTCCTCCTCTATCTCTCCCTTCTTCCTCTCTTGTTCCATCTCTCCGTGCGTTTGTTTATCCAGCACTCTCTCGCCGCCTCTCTGATGAGTGTTTTATCTCGCGGCCCACCTTTTCACACTGCCGCGTTCACAATCACGAGTATCACCAGTAATTATCTCGCCGTATTCCCCCTTCTCACCCTATCGCCGGCGTTCATCTCGGCGCTGGAATTATATGCGTTTCAGATGGGTGCCGCCGCGCTCCCCCCCAGAGGAACGCAGGAGGAAGAGGAGACGGGAGCCGCCTCCAGGTTGGGCGAATCCGCCGCGTTGGAGATTGCGGCGCCGGGCTGGGCCCTGACCCGTATCACCAAAGAGGGGCTCGGACTCACATCTCAGGTGTAATTACTTTGTTTCACAGCTTCCGTTATCTCCCATCGACTTTGCATCCGTCCCCTTTCATACGCCGCCACTCCTTCGCATAATATAGTTGTGGTCCCTGTCAAAGTCGCCTTGACCTTCCTCCTTTCTGCCGCCGCCATTGTACCAATAAGAAAACCAATTAATGACTTATCCGTCCATCTCAATGTC
The DNA here is from genome assembly GCA_030710495.1 of Labroides dimidiatus. Classification (NCBI taxonomy): domain Eukaryota; kingdom Metazoa; phylum Chordata; class Actinopteri; order Labriformes; family Labridae; genus Labroides; species Labroides dimidiatus. The sequence goes on along the minus strand of CM061162.1, from coordinate 1,930,187 downwards.
AAGTCTTTTTCTGAGGTGTACTATTATGTCTGCTTTTCGGACGTGCCGTTAATTAACTCGATGCTTCGCCTTCTCACTCACCCGACCACGCCGGTATTCAGCGCCCACATAATGCTGCACAAAAACCTTAAACTTCTGAGAGCAACAGAGTGTGCAAGCGGGAGGGCGGAGCAGCAAAGGAGGGATATGAAAGGATTTAATGAAGGAGATGTGTGAAGCAGGATTCAATGCAGAGGCCAGATAAAGCGGTAAAGTCGTTAAGAGTGGGCAGAGAGTGGCGCGTCGTGGGCGGCGGCGGCGGCAGCGGCGGTAAAACCTGCACCCTTTCATGAGGGAACCCCTAACGGCAGACTCAGAGCGCCCGCTTCCTCGTTTTTATCACATTCATATTCAAATTCCTGAGTGAAGTGTCAGAGACGATAGACGTATCACTTCCTCTTTTCACTGCGCTGCTTTTAAAAGGCGGGAAAACCCACCTTCACTCATGTCGCCGTGGAAGTCCGTTCACGTTGCTTTCGTGCGGACCTGAAAGCGGCTCAATCTGACAGACGGGAGGAAAAGGAAGACTATCTGTTAAAGGAGGAAGTGTTTGAAGGTGTGATAACGATCATGAAAAAGCTCGAGGTTGGTTGGACCCAGCGCTCGTATCGTCCATGTGCTCTTTAAATTACCGTAACTCTTCAACTATTTGGGCTCGCGAGAAAATTCAAACGGCTCCTTAAAGAATTAAAGACAAGCTTCATGGTGATATCTGAGGTATAAAGATGCTGCGTAAGAATCCATGTGCAACAGCGTTTCAATCACAAGCAACAACTGACGCAAGCTGTTCTCATTACCGTAACTCTTCAACTATTTGGGCAAGCCAAAAGTATTCAAACTGTTCCTGAAAGAAGAAAAGATGAGTTTTCAGGGCCTCATCTCTGACTCTTTTATACGGTGGCCAGTTAGTGTCAAATTATTTTCAGATTAAAAAAAAAAAAACGTTGCAAAAGGAAAAAAAAAAAACAAAAACACACGAATGAATAAATAAAAACGAGAAGGAAGTTGAAAGATGTCGGCTTTAGTTTTTTCTAACGGACGGAAAAGTTGTGAAATTAAGTCAAATATTTTTTTCATTTTTAACTTCAGCTATCATAAATTTAGCTAAAATGCTAACATTACGGCATGACTGAGTCTTAAAGGTAAATATAAGATGACACATGAGCTATAAATGTTAAAGAAGGAGATCACGAGGTGAGACCCCCACGAAGCGATCTTCATCAATCGACACCGAAATGTTCAATAAAATTTTTGTTATTTCCTTGATTTTTGAGACATGAGGGGGCGACGTGGGAGTGAGCCTGAGCGACACATGGCTCCCCGACCAACTCCGCCTTGTTGGTTCAGTCAGTACGTATCGTACACAGAAAAATCAAAACAAAGACTGCTCCCCCTGGTGGCTGGCTGCAGTATAGGTCAAAAACTCTGTCCTCATTTATTTGAATGGAACTTAATCCACCCTGTAGAGATTTTTCGCTCATCTGTACGCTGTGGTGATATTTAGATATTATTGGGCTGCGTTGTGTTCAAGTCCTTTTTTTTTCTGAAGTTTCTTTTTGATTCGTTTTTCGATGTTAAAAAACGGGTTTTACGTCTCGTTCGACGATGACTGAGAGCTGCTGTTCCTCTGGAGTTTTTTCAGGAACAGTAAAATACGTCAGGAAGGAGAGTTAAGAAAAGAGTCCCTCAGGTGATTCGTTCATTTTGAACACATCGTTCATTTTGAACACATCGTTCACGAACGACACATCGCTCCTGGTTCCAAAAAGACGAATGCGGTCCGTTCAGAGTCTCTACTCTGGTGCTGAGACGGTGCTACTCATAATGTGATATTCTTGCATTGCATCATTACCCATCAGGCCATTCAGTCACCTAATGACTCCACCTTTATTCAGACCTGGACAAAGAGACTCACTCTGACTTATTGTTTATTTAAAAACACAAATCTGAGTATAACCTGTGGCTACATCCATCCACAGACGCCCAGCACGATGTCTATCAGTCACTTGTTCCATTTCCATATTTATGTTAATTAGAATTTGACCGAGTGTTGTCCTGAGGATAACTATTATAAAAATCATTCTGGTATCTTAGTCTTTAAAATTAGAGGAGCACTGTTTATGTGTTATTTTTTCATTTTTTGAACTTTCTGCTCATAAATTATCCACTCCCACAGCCCGACTGAGAACCCAGCCGTATCTTTTTAATTTTCCTAAATGCAATTCAGTGCTTCGACTCGGACTCAAAACACTAATTAATTTGTATTTGATAATTCGCCCACTTTCACGGCATGACATAAGTGCAATTTCTCCTTTTTAAACTTTGCACCGTATGCACAAGTTTAATTAAGTGAGAACTCTCCACATTATCGACATCATGAATTGTGCGATTTTTTTTTTTTCTTTTTTTTTTTCATGTAGAGAGGGAAAAAAGTGGGTCTGCCAGGGTCCCCTCTTCTCTGCACAATTTCCCCACATAAAAGACATTTCCCGGATTGAGAGGAGTGATTGCTGCAGGAGGTATACGTTTCAAGTTAATTTTACGTCGACCCTGTAAAAGGGATTGTGAAAAGAGCGTGGAGAAGTTAAAGAGTAATGAAAAGAGAGGAGTTAATGCACCTTCATCATCTGTCTCACTAACCGCTCCTCCTCTTCAGTTAAGAGTACAATCACAGCGTACGTATGGACGCCGTCATGGAGCCACGACAAACCGACATTTGAGCTAAAGCGGACATTAAACCAGATTAATGAGATTTTGGTTTCAGGGGGCTGAATTTTAGCTGGTGCGTCGCTCGGCAGCAGGAAATAATTGTCCTCATCTTCAAACTTCTGAGCGTGATGAAGCTGTGACTCCTCTCCGTCCTCTTTGATCACCGACAACAACAGACAGGATCTCTTTCTTACCTTTGTGCACAGAGGACAGAAGCCTCCTTTTTTAACTTGCAGAAACTCAAAAAACCAAACTTTCTCTGCAGATCAGTCACTGCTCTGCTAAAAACTCTAAAAACTAGTCATGTTCTTTAATTTTGGAGGCTAAATACCAAAGAAACCTGTGATGAACATGTTATCATGGTCTGTTTTTAATCACAAGGTAAAATCTGCTGCTGTAAATTCAGCTTTTTTCAAAATAAAACCACTAAACCGTGCACACTGGAGCAACTTCAGGAAGTAAATCTATACAAAAAGAATCTCAGAAGTTTGGTTGCTGAGCTCAGGCAGAGCAAAAGTTTCATTCTCCAAACAAAAACTTATTTTATGTGGAAAAAAAAACCTGTTCGACTGAATGACAAATATGCATTTTGATGCTTTTTAGAATCTGTTTAAGAGGCAGTTGCATGATTTAAAACTGCACAAACCACAGGTTGAATTTGCAGCCTGTAAGCCTGAGTTCAGGGTTTTTGTGGACTCACACACGCAGCAGAAACTCACGTCAGACAGACGGATCATTGAGGCGTCCAGCTCAGGTGTTACAGATGATTTGTGTTCATTTTCTGAGTCTTGTAAAAAACTCTCCAGACTTTTAAGCTTTAAGTCGTCAGGTGCACATTTGCAGATCTGTTCACACATTTGTGGACGATTCACAGTTTTATAAAAAGTCTCTCTTTCATTAAAGCTTCTCACAGGTAATCAAATTACTTGAACACTCAGTCTGGGACATGGTTTCGTTTTTTTACACTTCCTGCAGCAACTGGCCTCTCTCACTTTAAGACTGTGTGGAGAAGTTCTCATACATGTTAACAACACGTCCACATACATGTTTGAATGTTTTCTGTTAAAGGTACACTTGATTTTTTTTGTGCATTAAGATTCAAGTGCAGTTTGTGTTTATTGGTTTTAAAAAGGCCGCACTGAGGAAAAAAGACGGTTTAAGGGACGTAAACTCAAAGCTGTCTTCAATTTTCCCTAGAAATGATTTTTGAAACCATCTTTTTTATCTGAAACCATCTTTTTGATTTGAAACCATCTTTTTGATTTAAAACCATCGGTTTGATTTGAAACCATCTTTTTGAGTTGAAACCATATTTTTGATTCAGAACAATCTTTTTGATTTGAAACCATCTTTTTGAGTTGAAAGCATCTTTTTTATTCGAAACCATCTTTATGATTTGAAACCATCTTTTAGAGTTGAAACCATCTTTTTGATTTGAAACCATCTTTATGATTTGAAACCATCTTTTAGAGTTGAAACCATCTTTTTGATTTGAAACCATCTTTTTGATTTGAAACCATCTTTATTATTTGAAACCACCTTTTTGGTTTGAAACCATCTTTTTGATTTGAAACCATCTTTTTGACTTAGAACCATCTTTTTGATTTGAAACCCTCTTTTTGATTTGTTCCTGCGGAGTTCTCGTCTTCTGTTTCCCTCTTGATGCTAACTCAAAGTTCTTCTCTTTCCTCGTCTTTAATCTCGTTTCTTTTCTGTAAACATTAAATCCTCGTTTCTTCTTCCTCAGCCTCCAGCGTGTCCGTTCCCCTCCTTCGTTATCTCTCCTGTCGGCCCCGTCTGTCCTCCTCTTCTGCCCGTTTTGTCCGTCTGTCACGGGACAAAGACGTGACGAGGACCCGTCCGGGCCCTGAGCCCAGAAAATCATTTAACGGTCCAATCCAGAACAGGGGGAGGGGAGGGGAGGGGAGGGGAGGGGAGGGGAGGGGAGGGGGGGGGCGATCCCTGCACAGCCATTAGAGAAACCCGAGCGCGGCCCCCGACCCCCCGTCTCTCACAGCCTCTTTTACGCTCACAGACTCTCTACAAATTGAGCATCATCCTCCAACCCTCAGCAGCCATTTTGTAAATGACAGGTCCGGGAAAGGAGAGCGAGTGGGAACAGACATGAAAATGATGTTCATCAGGAGAAAGAGAGAAATTAAATACCCCCCCCCACATCCCTCCATCCCTCCTCGTCTCCTGTCTGAACCCCAACCTTTAGTTCAGTGACTCAAAACCGCGATAAAACCCGATTTCTCGGCTTTCATTCTTTCACTCTCCTCTTCGATCGCGCCACGAGGGAACAGTCGGGCTTTTGTTCGCTGAATTGGTTTTCAGATGTTATTTTTTCTTCACTCTTTCTTCCCCTAAGAGCATGTGATTAAAATCACCTCCGTCGTTTAGCACTGATGCCTTTTGTCTCTGCGGTCCCATTCTGCAGGGAGTCAGAGGTTTTACTACTTTACATCTAACAGGTAGGATATAATAGGATTTCACTCCTGCTCTTCGCTGCACCGGCCGGCTGCATATTTAGAGCTTAAATCCATGCATATGTATAAATTAAGGCTCAGGGCAATAATCGCAGCTTTTAATAAGAAGCAGTGTATAATTTTAACTTTTAAAGTCAGGGCGACTTGTGAAAACTGCGAGAATATGAATATATTTTCATGTCCAAACGCGGCCCTGTTTGTCCGTATCGCAGCGTCTGGTAAAGGTTGTAGAAGAGGCGCTTATTCCTGCAGAACACGCATGAGTTATTCATGAGTGGTGCGTGAGCTCTGAATCAACACACGATCATGAAATGTACAAACATCGAGTCAAACCATGAATTTCCTGCAGCTTTAAAATCCTCTTATTTAATTCTGCTTAAAGCCAACGAGGCGTCGGGTATCGCACAGAGCGCCGAGTTCTGACGAGGACGCGAGGAAAGAAAAGAGACGCAGAGAAACACCAGCGTGAGCTCGTTCTGCAGTTTGCTGAAGTTTGAAACTGTGAGCATGTGTTTCTCAAAACTTTGAGGGAAAACAAAAAGGCGTGCGTACTATCTGTCAGCACATGGTGCTCATGGGAAATGGAGTCTTTATCACAGATAAACAGATCGTCCTCACGGCGCCAGCACTGCAGTTCCCTGAGTGGCCACATGGGGCTGTCCCAAAAGATCAGGAATCCCCATTGACGCCCATGTTAAAGTGGGAACCTTCAGACATGGTTAACCTTTGAACCTGGGGGTCCCCCTTTTGGGGGAACTTCGAACCCTAAAACCTTTTTTACACGCCAACCTTTCTGCGCCGCTACACATAGAAGTTTCTCGGCTTCGTTCCAGAAGACAGTTTTCAGTAATCAACAGATAAAAGGAGGCAGATTTAAAGTCACAAAAAAGGGAACGATTTAATATCGATATCCAACATTTACTCAGCCTTAGCTAAAGACGAAAACCGTGACCGTCAGAAAACTGTTTCTCTTCGTCCCACTTGGTAGGATGCCTTCTCATCTCAGATCATCTTTTCTTCACCTGAACCCACATGGACATTTACGGCAAAAATCTGCGCTTTACGACAGCAGGAACACGAAGCAGCAGCAGGACGCGTAAAGGAAGCTCTTAAAACCGCAAATACCTGCTATAAACACAACGTTTCAATACCTGAAATAAAACTTTAAATTAATCTTCAAAATACGAAGCAAAAACTCAAAAATATTTATATTCTGATTTTTACATGAGCCTGCTGTCCTCTATGAAGACATGAATTTTCAGAAAACTCAGATGGAGCCTGAAGAGAGCTCGCCTGAACTCTCTGCACTCAAACCTCTCCAACTTTCTTCTCCTTCGCTGTATCAGAGTCGACCTTTTGCAGAGATCATCTTCAGATGTTGGTCTACGGTCTGGTAAAGGTTCAGAGCTGCAGCTGCATCATTTTCAAACAGATATTCATCCTGAATGTCTTCTTATTTTTAGGCGAACCTACATTTTTTTAAATATTTTTTGACACCAGAATCATTCAGATTTCCCTTGTGGTTGCAGAGTTGTTTCCATTTTATTATGAATGTACAATTTTCGAGAAGAGACCTGAAACCAGATCAGGGTTCAAAGGGTTAAAGCTTGGCTCTCTGCAGAGAGCAGATTCTGTTCTGTGCAAAGTCAAGTATCTGCAAAATAAATGACGCAGAGCGCTGAATATATTCTAGAACAACAGAATCAAAAAACGTTTGGAAGCCTGTGGTTGAATTCGATCACTGGTCTTAAATTAGCAAAGTTTTCCAGAAGCGTCATCTCGTCTGAGCGGTTCTTTGATTTGAAACGGTTTCTGTGATGCAGTAGGTGGAACCTGTTGCCGGTCTTGACACTTTGACCCATGGTGTCCTTCCTCTTCAAGGCTCTAGAAGTTTCCAATCACACACCCAGCTCCACCCACACACACAGGAAGTGAAAGTCTTAACCTGTTCTGAGAAAATCTTCTTTTGCTCTTTTTTTTTTTTCCTCAATCCCTCCTCCTCCTCCTCCTCCTCCTCCTCCTCCGCCGGCTGCCTAAGGCCTTGATTAATGGACCTCTTTAATTAATACTTCTACAGTACTTAGAGCACAGACCTTACAATTAGCATTGGCCTAAAGAGTGTAATCACCTGAGCTCATCCAGATCCTTATCCTCCCCCTGACTGACTGTCTGTCTGTGGAAATGACTGACTGAATGGTGGGCAGGCTGACAGACAGCATGTGTAAGCTTGTGTGGCTCATGTCGATTCATTTCTCACAGTGATCGCGGACTCACTCTGGGAACTTACAGATATGTGAACTCTGAGGTGTTCCTAGGATCTTCTCTTCTGTTAAATCTGTTCATCATCTTAGATTTCTCAGACAAACCAGAGGAACCAAACTCTCTGCTTGGAAAGTAAAGGATAAATCAAAGCCAAGCAAAAAGCTGGATTGAAACCAGGCGAACTTGCCAGGTTACATAACACTCAATCAGAGATAAATCACAGGCTGGCTGGTGACATCATCACTTTTTCACCCTAGGGTTTCAGTGTTTAGTCCTGACATGGTTTAGTTTAATTTAAAGCCTCAGGTTGACAAGTTTACCAGATTATCTGACGGCAGCTGATCAGATTTGACCGTTTTTAGGACACGTTTCAACATCCCAGATTATAAATTACACAGGCATAAAAGGTTGGGGTTAAACTGTCAGTCATCGTTCAGCAATGTGCAGTTTTCATGCAGATGTGTAGCTCCTTGTTGTCACAGGGCTGCCACTTACTTGGACGGTAGCTGAGCTCAGCTTACAAAATCACATTATCAGCACCAATAAAGGTTATTTCTAAATGATATTTAATAATGATAATAATAATAATGAATTTTATTTATAACGCACTTTACATTTGCGAAACAAATCTCAAAGTGCACAGTCATGAAAACAATAAAAACAGTGATTAAGACAATAAAAGCAATTAAAAGGAGTCAACAATAACCAAAATTAATCCGGATATGCAACACGATATAAAAAGTAAAATAAGTAAAATATTTCTCAGCTTCCAGGACCAGATTGATCTACGGCACGTTGAAGTCTCCATGACAACACCACGCCGGCTGATAAAGTTCAGCAGTGAGAAGATTTCTGTGATTAATTTAGTTAGAGATGGTGGAGACTGGAGCTGAACTGACAGACAGAAAAAAGGACAGAAGAGAAGAAGAAAGATAAACAGGAGAGAGATAGAGCACAAGCTAAAGGCTAAAACACAAGCTGAAGGCTAAAACATGGGTTAAACCGCAAAACTGTTGCTTGTTGTTACCATAGACTGTATAATTAATGGACGTAGTCTCCGCGACGTCACCCATCTGTTCCTGAAACGGACTTTTGAAGCCAAACGGTCGGCGCGGCCATATTGGAAATGAGGCGTGCTGTGAGTCTCCACAGTAACAACCATAGGACGCTCCACAGTCACGTGATCTGAGCTGTGCCTCTGATTGGACGAACTGGCGAGCTTGATATTGTGGAAACTGCCGAATTAGAAAAAAATTCACCCCCCACAGTGCGTGCCGTTAGTGAAATTAGCGATTCAGACGGGAGACATTCTTTGTACCAGGCTGTAAATGTGCTTATTTTGGCCATGAAAACGGCTTTTTTTGGCTTGGTGTGTTTGTGACTTCAGGTACTTCCGGAGCCTCAAGCGGACACTCGAGGAACAGCAGACTTTAGCACTTCAGCATTGCCTCATATTTTCAGACCGGAGGTTGCCGCTTGGTTGTTAGGCATCAATCAACAGCGCTGTGTAACTGTTGATAAACACCTGACCTGGTCACGTCTAATCTGGTAAAAAAGTTGTTTTGAAAAAAGAAAAGTAGTGCTGAAAAGAAGATCTGATCTCCGTTCGTTTCCAAAACAAACACACGCCTTGTTAAGAGTCATGACATCATCACAGCCTAAAGGTGTCGGCTTTGATCTTCAGCCTCTTTAAAGAAACTTCTGAATATTTCACTGTAGCATCAAGAGTTAGCCATGAGGCTAACTTATTGTGTTAAAACTAACCGGTAACTTTTGGAATGTGGAGGTCTGAGCATGAAAAGTGCTTAAAAATGTCCTTATTTACCATTCGAACCTCATCTGGTTCAATATGCACTGTACATATATTTCTGTTTGAGGTATAAAAAATGTTCTAATAAACCAATCAAATCCTCAGTGACACCTCCGGACCCGCGATGTGACTCTGATTTTATGCCTCTGCAGGAGAAACGGTCAAATATATTCTTCATTCAGCCTTAACGAACCAGTAAAACGGGCAGTTAGTCTCAGATTGGATCCACAATGGCACATTAATAACCTCGGTAAAGAGCATATAAAGTCGACGCCTTTATTTTTTTCGTTTAACGGGGAAGTGGAAACAGCAGGCAGTTAGAGAAATTCCACGGCATTAATTACAAACTGATTAGAAGCTCCTTTTGCAGGAGGCTGTATCATTTAATTGAGGGGAAAATAATGATCACAATTCCAGCAACTTCTAATTAGAAAAACAGCTCAAATCTTATCAGGACTGTGTGATGCATGCAGAACACACATGGCTTTCGGAGGAACAAACACACACACACACATGCGGAAATAAACAGTTTCTATGGAGTGTTCTGCTTTGTGTGTGTGTTTGTGGGGACACACACTCGTGTAGGCGCTGCCACTCTGAGACAGAGGGAGCCGGTTTAAGCACATCAAGTCGACTGCGGATTATGTTTGTAGATATTACCCGAAGAATCAGCGGTGCGCTTTCTCAAAAGAGGCGCAGACAATTACAGATCTGATAACCCCTGAGTTGTATCGCGGTTGTTGCAGTGTGTGTTTACGCTATCTGACATGGCTGAAACAACAGCAGCACAAATAAGAAGAGGGCGAAGATTCCCATCGCAACTTTCCCGACTTTATCACAAAGCGCGAAATAAATAAATAAATAAATAAATAAATAAATAAATACACACGGCGTTTGGAACGGGACCAGAAACGACACACGGTGGGGAAAAACAAAACCAGCATCACATAAAAAAAATTTCAGAGGATGAGTTTCTGCTCTTGTTGGCAGCTGCTGCGGGTGTTTTGTAATACTTAAGAGGATATTTCCACTCAGATAAACAAGAAACCTTCCCAAAAGGAGTGTTTTCTGTTAAATTGGCAAACAAACGCAGGTTGAAGTGTGTGTGTGAGTGTGTGTGAGACCTCAGGGTGGAATTGCATACAGTACAGAAACAGACGCAGCTCTGAAGGACGCGTTATCTCCCCCGCAGGTCAATGAGACACTTTCATAACACCCTAAATGTGATTCCTATTCGCTGCTTGTTTACTCTCACACGCCGCGCCGTGATTAATAGACACTTCTGTCATTGCTTTATTAATGTGAAATCGCCTGATTTATGGGCCTCGTCTAGACACGGTCGCTGCTTTCTCAGATCGAACCGATCGGCTCGTGAGTTTTTGTGTCTGTATTGAAGACACGCGGCAGTTTTGTTGCCATCAATCGACTCCGCCGCCTCGCTCGGGTGGAAATGAGGACTGCGAACGTGGGTGGCTGCTTCGACTCTTTTCTAAACAGAGTCATTACAGTGTATTAGGCAAAACAGCAGTAAATCAGCTCAGTGACGGGCCTGGCAGAGAGACACAATTGATGGCACGGAGTTGAAAGGAGGAGACGGGCGGCGCAGACTGATATTTGATATTGCGCTAAGAATTGATCATTGTATATTTGCAGCTGTCGCATTTATGAGAGGTTGCGAAATCTGACTTGGATAAGTTTAATAAATTATAAACCTTCCATCAAAGATCCCAAACATAACAGCCAAGAGCACATTTCCACAGAGAACTGCTTCATGTAGGAACATGCACACATCGTCTGCATAAAGGTGTACTCGAGGAGAGACTGGATGCACACACTCCCTTGGATCAGCCCAAGTATTCCTTCACCCTGTGTTTGCAGGCTTGGAAAAGGATGCTGAAGGGTTGTGTGTGTTTGGTGTGTGTGTGTGTGTGTGTGTGTGTGTGTGTGTGTGTGTGTGTGTGTGTAAGGAGGGGTGGGGTCGGGTGCAGCTGGAGGATTGTCCAGGGAAAGTGTCTGCTTGGCCGTCCCCGGCTCAGAGGTAAGCCTTGCCGGTGGTGTGCTGAAAACCAACCGTGTTGTCGCCGGCTGTGGAGCCAAAATCACTGACGCGTTTTAGAAAAAGGGCCCCCGGTGCTGGAGAGGACAGGGGTATTAAGCACACACACACACACACACACACACACACATTCATGAACACTGCTTTTATGCGTACACACACCTACTCAAACAATACTCAAACAAAAGCGCAGGCATATACCGTAACACAGAGCCAAAGGTACACCCTTGAATGTGAACACACACAGTACACAAACACACACAAACACACACACACACACACACAGTCAGAGCAGCGAGCCGAGCCGCCGTGCCAGGTGGCAGGAGGGAGGCTCTCGGCTGAGAACGAGCAGCGAGGAGGAGGAGGAGAGGCTCTTGGCCGGCCTTGAAAGCGAGAGGCACAAACGGCGGCGGCGATGCCCAGGTTTGGATGCAGCCGGGGGAGCCCTGGAGGGGTTTCCTGGGCATGCAAGCAGGGAGGGAGGGGAGGGTTTGTTGGGACAGGATTTTTTTTTTTCTTCTGCTGCTTCTGGGCTGTGGTCATCTGCCTCTGTAACAGAGAAGTGTGATCCCAGACACAGCTGTCCTGTTCTGAGCCGGACCTCCTTGTCCAGGGACGGGGATGCTGCAGAGGACTCAGACTGGGCTTACACACTCTGCATTGTTCCCGGTGTTTGTGCCACATGCTAAATAAGACGTAGCTCTCCCTCCCGGGGCTGTGTGCAGCATGGAGGGTTTAGGACAAACGCTATGCTAATTATCTCTGGAGTAGAAATTCAACACCTGGAGATAAAAGCGCTGTGTGTTCGCTCCGGGCCCGCTGAGGTGATCAGATAAGGGGGAGTCGACTGGATACAGCAGGCAGACGGGCCGGGGACCCTCATACACCCAAAAAAAAAAACACATAAAGAGGGTGAAACGAAGAGAATCCTGCAGCTCAGTGAAAGACAAGGACACCTGAAATATGCCTTACCTTTACCTTAAACTACACAGAGCGGTCTGATGTGAACACGACAGACAAGAGCCTGTTTTCTTCATGGTTGCTAAAATTAACTTTTACTAAAACTTCATATAACAGTTTAGAGATCCGGTGTAGCCTAGCGGTCTAGGTCCTGCGCCACATGAGGGTGGTATCGTGGCAGAAAAAGCCCAACAAGTGCGTTTTTTCTTTAAAACCAGGAAACAACAAAAGTTAGTCAGAAAATCAGAAGGCTTGTTGGTCAGAAAATTAGGAGGCTCGTTGGTCAGAAAATCAGAGAGCTCGTTAGTCAGAAAATCAGAAGGTTTGTTAGTCAGGAAATCAAAAGGCTCGTTGGTCGGAAAATCAGAAGGCTCCTTAGTCAGAAAATCAGAAGGCTTGTTAGTCAGAAAATCAGAAGGCTCGTTGGTCATAAAATCAGAAGGCTCGTTGGTCAGAAAATCAGAAGGCTTGTTAGTCAGAAAATCAGTAGGCTTGTTAGTCAGAAAATCAGAAGGCTTGTTAGTCAGGAAATCAGAAGGCTCGTTAGTCAGAAAATTAGAAAGCCTGATGGTCAGAAAATCAGAAGGCTCGTTGGTCAGAAAATCAGAAGGCTCGTTAGTCATAAAATCAGAAGGCTCGTTGGTCAGAAAATCAGAAGGCTCGTTAGTCAAAAAATCAGTAGGCTCGTTGGTCAGAAAATCAGAGAGCCTTTTAGTCAGGAAATCAGAAGGCTCATTAGTCAGAAAATCAGAAGGCTCGTTAATCAGTAAATCAGAAGGCTCATTAGTCAGAAAATCAGAAGGCTCGTTAGTCAAAAAATCAGAAGTCTCACTATTCAGAAAATCAGAAGGATTGTTAGTCAGAAAGTCAGAAGGCTCTTTAGTCAGAAAATCAGAAGGCTCGTTAGTCAAAAAATCAGAAGTCTCACTAGTCAGAAAATCAGAAGGATTGTTAGTCAGAAAGTCAGAAGGCTCGTTAGTCAGAAAATTAGAAGGCCTGTTAGTCAGAAAATCAGAAGACTCGTTAGTCAGAAAATCAGAAGGCTTGTTGGTCAGAAAATCAGAAGGCTCGTTAGTCAGAAAATCAGAAGGCTCGTTAGTCAGAAAATCAGAAGGCTTGTTAGTCAGAAAATCAGAAGGCTCGTTGGTCAGAAAATCAAAAGGCTTGGTAGTCAGAAAATCAGGAGGCTTGTTAGTCAGAAAATCAGAAGGCTCGTTGGTCAGAAAATCAGAAGGCTCGTTGGTCGGAAAATCAGAAGGCTCGTTAGTCAGGAAATCAGAAGGCTCGTTGGTCAGAAAATCAGAAGGCTCACTAGTCAGAAAATCAGTAGGCTTGTTAGTCAGAAAATGTGTTTTGGATTTAAGAACATCAACTAAATCCAAACTCATTCTCTGAGGATAGGCTGGATCCCTCTTGAGCGGGCGGCCCAGGTTCCAATCCAATCTGTCGCCTCTTTCCCACGTCACTCCCCATCTTGTTTCCTGCTGTAACTTCTGTCCTTTTCTCTTTGAATTAAGGAAAAAGAAGAAAAGGCCTGGAAGGCCCAAAAAATATACAACTCATCCAGGAACGTCTGGGTTACACTTGGTGCAGCATGTGAAGTCAAAAAGCTTTCACATCCAAACTTCACTGAGTCCGATGAAGAAAACACGGCTCGTACTTTGTGAAGTTTGAATGTTCTAAACAATTTAATTCACCAGGTTTGTGACGTGTTGAACCGTTTTAAATACATGTGAGCACAGTCACATCATCAGATAAGTCACAAAAACATGTGAACACACAAATTAAACCTCACATCAGTGAAAAACATGGTACCACAGATTTACTACAACATAACATGAGAGGAAAGACACTGTAATAAGGTTTGACTTTTACATGTAGAGCACGACACAATTATCAATTATCCCAGAGCAAAATGTGAGAAACTTGTAACCTGAGTTTGGGTTTGCATGAAAGATATTTAAGGACTTCAGTTGTAGCATGTTTGTCTACCATCAGGGAGCTTCCCATCTCAGGGTTTCCTTTGTCCCGTGTGCCCCTGAACTCCAAAGAACCACCACAAACAGGATCAGGTCCCGGCGGAGGAGGACTCTGAGAAAGGAAGACTGTGAAGAGGAGGCAGGAGGAGGGGTGAGGAGGAGAGGAGGAGAGGAAGAAGGGACCAGGTGGAGGAGGAGGAGGAGGAGGAGGGTGGAAGATGTGAATTAACAGAGTGCCGGCGAGGTTTTCTGGCGAACGTAAAGTGAGCCGTGGGGCGTGTAAAGTGAGCGGGGGGCTATTTGGGTCGTTTTCACCTGGAGCCTGGCCAGACTCCAAAATTGAGCGAGCAGAGGGGTGAGACAGAGAGAGAGAGACAGTGAAAGAGAAAGAGAGAGAGAGACTCCTAATGGCTAAGCCTTTCACGAGGCCACACTGCAGTGAGCCGTAATTGAAGGTAATTGTTGGGAAGAGCCGACACACACAGCTTCCCCACTGTTCCCCGGGCCGAGATGGACAAGCCTGGGATGACAGCAGGCTGGGGGGGGAGAGAGGGTGAGGGGAGGAGGGGGGGGGGGATGTGAGGGGAGGCCAGGTGAAGGAGGAAAAGGGGGAAAGATTGCGTTACCCCACCTCGACCATCTCCAACTGTCTTACACGGCGTTTGTCTGCTCGCACAATTGCGTAATTGTGTCCGCGCTAAATGCTCCGAACGGGGGGATGCAGGTGGGCGAGCTCGGGTGACGGGCAGAAAGGAGGAAGAAAAGAGGAAGAAAAGAGGAAGATGGAGACCAGAAGCTGACGTTCGGACACCAAGTTTGAAAAAATCTCCCCCAAAAAAATACCTTTAAAAGTGTTTTTTTGATGAATCCTGCGCTTCAGTCCAGTAAATTTGATCTTTTTCTCCCAGAGAATCCTTCAATGAATACATTTCGCTCTTTGTCACACACACACACACACACACACACACACACATACACAGACATTTTCAAATAGATTTCATGAGGTAGTGCCAAGGCAATGATGTTCATGTATGTGTGTGACTCCGGGCACTCGAGTGTGTGTGTGTGGAAAGAGATGGGAGGAAAAAAAAAAAAAAAAATCACCTTCCCCACTTTGCCTAGCCTCCTCGGTTGGATGGGTTTAGCTCCATGAGCGCACTGGAGCAGGAAATCCAGATTCGCAGCCTATCAGCGAAATAGCACATATATGACTCCCCAGCCTAAGACGGTCTAATCAGGCCTGCCAACCCCGCGCTAACTCCACCGCCATCATCACCAGGCGCCAGATTGACTCCTGAGCCCAAATCGCAGCTCCTGCTTTACGCCATAAAATGATTCCTGTATTGGTTTCCCCTTAAACCTGGTGGAGCTAATGCAATGTAATGTAAAAATTAGAGGCATAGTGCTACTGTGCTGCATGTCAGCAAGTGCAGATTTGACCGGACGAAGGCCGAGGGAAGAAGGAGGGAAGGAGGGAGGGAGGGAGGGAAGGAGGGAGGAATCATCGGACTGGACTTACTGAAGAAAAAAAAATCAACCCAATTACCCGACAAGCCACTGTTCTGCCGTCTCTCTCGCGAGTACGGCTGATGAATGTGAAATGTTGTAATTTGCGAGTGCTGATAAGTGACAGAAAAGTGGCGCGAGATCCGTCGGAATTAGAATTAAAAAGGAATGAAAGACGGGATCCGATTTTCCCTATCTGAAGTGTTTCTTCCTCGCTCTTCTTCTTTCCTCTCCGAAGTAACCTTTTTTGCCTTAATTACAGAGTATCTGTGATCCAGGGTCCTGTGTCGCCACTGGCATCGAGGGGGCTTTGCCTCCTCACACACACACACACACACACACACACACACACTCTGACAGCGTTTGATAATTAGCCAAGCAAAATGAACTTTAATTCTTCCTTTTCAAACGCTGAGATCTGGCCCCATAATTACGGGCGGTGTAATTAAAAGTCCCAATCAATCTGTTGGCTTGCAGAGTCTCAATGAAAGAACAGGAGAAATTAGACCTTAATCCTCAGAGCACTGTCTCCTGTCACACGTTGTTGACATCCACACACACACACACACATTGTCACACACTCTTATATTTCCTTTAAAGACAACCCCATTTTTTGCAGGGCAAGCTTCTTCCTTTCTGCCGCTCACCTCCCCGTGCTAAAATCGTAGAATATAATATAGACCATTATGTTCTTTAAAAACTCATTACAGCGTTTGAAATGGGAATCTTGGGAAGTCTGTTTAAATATTGCTTCCTTCGCATTGTGCAGAAATGATGGGGGAGACACATCGGGGGACGTGGCATGCAATTAAGAGCAGAATGGATTAGTTTCCTTTTTAAAGTTATTGAGACACAATGAGGGGAGAGGCTTTCTCTGTATTGACGGCTCCCCTGTAAGCCCCTCCGCTCGCCCTCTCCCCGTTAATGACAGTTTGCATTTCACACTACAGGAACCAAGGAAAACCCTTTGGCCTTCTTTTTTTTTCCCTGTGAAGAGTGAAGAGATAGAGCAGGGAGGGAGAAAAGAGGTGTGACAGAGCCGTTTGACTCGCCGGGTCGTGGCTGTCGTGGCGTGGAGAGGAATTAGTCCAAGACAAACATGTCAAAGACTAAAAGGCATTACGTCTCCCGCGTGCTGGAGCGGCCCATTCTTCTCCGCTCAGGCCGTCAGGAGAGTCAGAGAATCCCAAAAGTTTGCAGCCAGGCAGAAATTACTTGGCTTGCTGTTTTTTCACGAGTGCGGTCGATGAAGCTTCTTCAAAACTGGAGTGAGGTTTTGGTTTCTGCACCGAGGCTGCAGAACAGGAAGTACACCAGATTCCTTCAGTGAATGCTCGGTTTATAAGGTTTTACAATCAGTTCCATGAATTTAACAGATTAAACTGGTGAACTTAAGGTCACTTCAAAAAAAGTCAGATAAGGCCAGAATTGTATGAAAGATTTGGAAAAAACACAAAGATAAATAATTTTCAGCTGTAGTGAGGCACAGATACAGACCGGAGTATTCTGATGAATAATAACTTTATTATAACACCTTTAAAAACATCCATGAAACAAGAAAATTCAAAGAAAAGAAAGAAAATGGGTAAATCAGCAATCGAATCAGGCGGCGCGTCACTAAAATATAAATCATAAGATGTTGAATAAAACCTCAGCAGCAGGAAAAACCATCAACCACAAGGACCAGAGTAAGAAGAAGGACAAAAAGACGGTAATAAAAATAAAAATAATAAACATAAACAGAGAAAAAGATCTTACCTGGAAAAGCTCCTCTTCTCTTCTTTCATCTTCTTTCAGGACCAGACTGAACATTTCTGTTGCCCAAATAGTTCAAGAGTTACGGTAATGAGAACCGCTCGCATTAATTATTTCCTGTGATTGAAACATGGATTCCTGTGCAGTATCATAATACACCGGATATCGACGTAAAGCTTGTTTTGTGTATTTTAAGGAGCCTTTTGAAAGTTGGGTTAGGGTGTTTGGGTTTTGCGGTTAGGCTGTTTGGGTTTTTGGGGTTAGGGTGTTTGGGTTTTGGGGGTTAGGGTGTTTGGGTTTTGGGGGTTAGGGTGTTTGGGTTTTGGTGGTTAGGGTGTTTGGGTTTTGGGGTTAGGGTGTTTGGGTTTTGGGGTTAGGGTGTTTGGGTTTTGGGGGTTAGGCTGTTTGGGTTTTGGGGGTTAGGGTGTTTGGGTTTTGGGGTTAGGGTGTTTGGGTTTTCAAGGTAAGGGTGTTTGGGTTTTCAAGGTTAGGGTGTTTGGGTTTTGGGGGTTAGGGTGTTTGGGTTTTGGGGTTAGGGTGTTTGGGTTTTGGGGTTAGGGTGTTTGGGTTTTGGGGTTAGGGTGTTTGGGTTTTCAAGGTAAGGGTGTTTGGGTTTTGGTGTAAGGGTGTTCGGATGTTTGGGTTTTGGGGTTAGGGTGTTTGGGTTTTGGGGGTTAGGGTGTTTGGGTTTTGGGGGTTAGGGTGTTTGGGTTTTGGGGGTTAGGGTGTTTGGGTTTTGGGGTTAGGGTGTTTGGGTTTTGGGGTTAGGGTGTTTGGGTTTTCAAGGTAAGGGTGTTTGGGTTTTGGTGTAAGGGTGTTCGGATGTTTGGGTTTTGGGGTTAGGGTGTTTGGGTTTTCAAGGTTAGGGTGTTTGGGTTTTGGGGGTTAGGGTGTTTGGGTTTTGGGGTTAGGGTGTTTGGGTTTTGGGGGTTAGGGTGTTTGGGTTTTGGGAGTTAGGGTGTTTGGGTTTTGGTGTAAGGGTGTTAGGATGTTTGGGTTTTGGGGTAAGGGTGTTTGGGTTTTGGGGTTAGGGTGTTTGGGTTATAGGGGTTAGTGTGTTTGAGTTTGGGGGGTTAGGGGGTTTGGGTTTTTGGGGGTTAGGGGGGTTGGGTTTTGGGGTTAGGGTGTTTGGGTTATAGGGGTTAGTGTGTTTGGGTTTGGGGGGTTGGGGGGTTTGGGTTTTTGGGGGTAAGGGTCTTTGGATTGGGGGGTTAGGGTGTTTGGGATTCGGGGGTTAGGGTGTTTGGGTTTTTGGGGGTTAGGGTCTTTGGGTTTTGGGGTTAGGGTTGTAAAAAATGTTATTGATATATAAAAAAAGAAGGAACGAGATAAAAAGGGAAGAAAGCGAGTTGTTAGAAGTATTTTAGGAAGTGTTTTTGAAAATGAAGCTGATTCTGTGAGCTTTACTTCCTCGAGCTGGTCATTCTGATGTTTAAAAGTAATGGATGGTTTCACCTGGTTTACACTGACTGCAGGTCCCTCTCTCTCTCCAGAACAGAAAAAAAAAGTATGGTCTGTCTTCCTCTTCTCCTCGATGCACAAGACACCGTCTGTTTGATTCTAACATCATTCAGATCAAACTGAGGCACCCTCTGTGTCAGTTTTCTTCTTTAGCACAGACATGAAGTGGTCTGCTTGGTCCGGTTGAAGCTCCGCGGCTGCAGAAGGATCTTTAGGAAATAAATCTCGGTGAGTGAGAGAAAACTGCAGCTCTGGATTCAACTCTAGTGTTTAACTCATGCATAACCCTTCACTGAGACTTCAGTCTGCAGCTTCACCTGCGTCTCCCAGGAGCCTGTTGGTAGCTGAAGTTAGTGGCTTTTGACATTTTATGATTAGCATTGGTGTTTCATCTTAAATCTGCACTTTAGGCAACTAAATCCCAACTTTTGGAACAACTACTCACTGCTAACTTTCATTTTTACCTGCACATGTAAAATCCTGAAATTCTCCTTTAAGATTTGGACTCCATTTCTTAACATCTTAAAGATTCCCTTGATGTTTCCACCTCCTGGGATCTCTAAATATGTTCACACTGAAGCTCCTCTCACGTCTTACCTCGATCCTCCTTTAAAACTTGGGGCAAAAAAAAAAAGTTCTGAGGTAGAAATATGCTAAAGACGGGGGAGCCTCACGCCTTCATGGTGGCCTGCGTTTCCTCTCAAACCACTAATATCATCCTGCATAGGCCCCAAAATTCAGAGCTTATGATTAAACAGCGAGCATATATTAAATTAAACCGTCCCCCCTTTTTTAAAGAGAAGAGGTTAAAAAACTGCATTAATCGCGTCAGGTATGAGGAATGGTATGATAATCAGCCTCGTTTGGAGTCTATCCTGCTTGGGTTACATGGACGGCTAATCCAAACGCGGCTCCTCGGCTTCACCTGAAAGCTCTCCTGATCCCGGCTGAATTCTAATGATTGAAATGAAAGGCATCAGCATGCCAAATCACATAATGGGAAATCCAGAACAAACGCTCTGACCCCCCCCCCCCCGCCACAGCCTTTTCTTTGACTGTGTCACATCTTATCTGGGCTCCTTATTCTATCAGCAGAGGTGAGGCACAATGACGAGCGACGAAAGCTAAGTGTGAGCAGCCTGATGTTCTGGTTTATACCTTTGACGAGACTTTAGAGCAGGGATCAGGTTAAAGGTGGTTCTCTTTGAGTCCAATCATCAGATAAAGAGCGTCATCTAAAGAAAACATGGCGGACTTCTCTGAAAAGTGAAGATCTCTGAAGTCTGTTGAGTTCATCTTTGTTGAACAGCGAGTTTTCAAATGCGACTGGGACTTCTTAGCAGTTAGCCTTTCCTAAATGATCTTCTCACACTTTCTCTTGGAGATGTATGTTAGCATCTCAACATCCGACAAACGGAGAAATAAACAACGTGCAGGCCTGATATGAGCAGTCACTGTCTGTGTTTGGAGTAGTGGTGCAACGGATCATCATTGATCCGTGATCCGTTCGGATCAATGTCTTCGGTTCGGCACACATGTGATCCGCGGATTGATTTATGAATGGGGAAAAAAGTTGTGCGCATGCGCATGTTTAGTCCACACACAGCGTGGTCATGGCGAGCGGAGGAACGGAGGAGCTTGAACGACCAGCGTCATTTAAATCGCCTGTATGGCAGCATTTTGGCTTCCCTGTCAAACATGATGATAAAGGCGAGAGGTTGGTTGATAAAACCGTGACGGTATGTCGGCACTGTGGCACAAGAAGGCCATATGAGAGTGGAAACACATCAAGCATGGCCACACATCTGAAGCGACATCACCCTGGTGTTTCACTGACAGGAGTGAAAACGAAGGCTGCTCAACAACCGTTAATCACCGCGGCATTTAAGCAGCTCCTTGCTGCACAATCCGACCGGGCTAAAGCCATCACGAATGCTATCGGTGTGTTTCTAGGTGCAGACATGAGGCCATATTCGGTTGTGAAAAATGAGGGCTTTAAACACATGCTGAAAGTGCTTGAGCCACGTTACGAGAGTTTCAAGGAAGACGATGTGCCTTTTTATGTTGCACTTTAAGTTGTTTTTCATTAATTATGTTAAAAAGAAGATATTATGCCTTGTGGACTTTAATTTGGTTTTATATATTTTAATTTGATTATTTAAAAGTGTTAATAAATGAAAAGACAAAACTTGTTTATTTGTCTTGTCTTTTTTTTATTTTTTGCTGATCCGAGAAACGATCCGAACCGTGAGTTTTTTGATCCGTTGCACCCCTAGTTTGGAGAGACGTTCCAGTCTTTTAGAGGTTTGATAGTCTTGATCGTCTTGATCGTCTTGATCGTCTTGATCGTCTTGATCGTCCCTCTGCAAGGCCTCTCCTGCATTGCAGAGACAACAACTGGACTTTGAGCAACCAAAACATCAAGCTCCTCCCACTCCAGGAAAAAAAATTAAATACCTTTTTTTTTTTTTTTGCCATTGAAGCTTATCTAATCAAGTGTTTTTGTCTTATTTTCGGTTTTAAAAAAATCTAATTTTTAGTCTTATTTTAAATAATTTAAAGACAAAGATGAGGTCTGAAGTCAAAGAAAGAAAAAAGAAAATCTGCCAATGGAGTAAGAGAAAAGTTTCTTGAATTAAGACATTGAATTTAAAAAAACTTGACTTGCAAAATTTTTTGTTTCCATTGGCAGACTTTTTTAAAATTTTATTTTTACCATTTACAACCAATTAGACCTCATTTTTTCCTTCTAATATCTTGAAACAAGACGTGTTTCTGGACTTGTTAGTTGAATGTGGCTCATGTTAAGTTTTATAAAACAAAAAATAAGACAAAATTTACTGGGAACCAGTTTATAACGACTCCTCTGGGACTGCTGGTTTAGTGAACCTTCAGGGGACAAAAAAAAGAAGCAGTAAATGTTTGGTTTGTCCACTCAAGGCTACTGTAGGACTACAAGCTCTCTGCAGATTTAAAGAGTTTATCTTCTTTCTTTTTCCATCCTTTACGTTAACGTGTTAATCCAGGAAGTCTGTGGAAGTCGTCATGGAAACCACGTCAGCTGAGAAACCTCGAGTCCTGTTGATGTTTTCCGTTATTAAAATGATCCCTGAACCGAAAACAAATGAAAGAATCCGAACGGTGAAGTCGCTCAGAGCGCTCCTCCATCATCCGCCGCCACCGCCGCCCTTCATCACAGCACAGCAGCCTAATCACTCACTCTGTATCCTAACCAAAACAAAATGGTGCCAACCAGTAGCTTTTAGCTGTGTTTACACTCCTAACTCCCCTCCTCCCTCCTCTCCTCCCCCTCAGCGGCTCGTGGCGGCATGGGTGATTAATTTGGGCCGTGCAGACAGGTAAACACAGGCCTATTTAGATGGCTTACCCGCCACCATATTTATACTCAACAGGACTAAGCTTCAGATAGAATATCCTCAAAGCTCCCATCTGTTTATTTTCTCTAACTGCTCCTTGAGCCCCGTCCTGACACCCGCTCTCTACCCTCTTTTACCTCCACTCCCTCCTCCCTCCTCCTCCTCCTCCTCCTCTTCTTCTCTACTCGCTCTGAGGTCAGGCATGGAGCACTTTACGCCTCAGAGGTTGTTTCTCATTTCTTTTGAGTAGATGCAGCCTGATTTGAGTGTCTGTCTTATTTAACTTCACGTTGACAAACTGTCGCAGTTTCTCAGGAAGTTGCTGTTTTATTCGTTTAAAACAATCAGGACAAAACCTGCGTTCTCTAATCTGAAACAGATACCACAAATATTACGGTTTAAATCCACGTCGTCGTTTAATTTTTGACTCTGAAGCTGATAAGAGTTTGTTCGGGCACATTTTTGTATCTTGGGAAGATTTGAACAGGATGATGTCGTCTGCATAATGAGTAAACCTGTCAGCGTCAGAGCTGGAATCGTACGTCAGATGTTGCAGCGCGTCTGAGGACGAGTTGTGCGAGAAGCAAAACGGAAAGTGGTGGAAATCTGATGGATTAAAATCGTTGAATCTCTAATCTCTGTTCTGGATCAGACGGGGCCGGACTGTGGCGTGCGTCAGACTCAACCTGGTACGTCTTGTCCATGAGATGCAGAGATACAGAGAAGTATGTGAGAGGATAGAAATCTGATTTCAGGCTCTGAGGTTAGAGGACAGGTCTGAGAGAGAGAGAGAGAGAGAGGGGGATGACCACGTAGCTCCTCGAGGCCTTGTTGACTCAGAAACTGGAAACTGTCCCCCCACAAGGACTTCATGACAACGTGTTTCTGTGTTTCTCCCACACGTACACACACCTCCAGTCTCTCCTCTCTCACTCGTGACAGCAGCGGCGTACGTAACCCCCCCGACATGCCTCACATTCCTCCTGCTGCTTTGAGCACGTACGCACCAAACCCCCACCTCCCTCCTCCACCCTCACTGCTTACCTGAGGTCAGGTTGAAGCTCCTGTGTCATGTGATCCCGGCTCAGAAGAGACAGAGTTGCGTAAGTCGAAGGCCTTTTTCCCTTCATTCGTCTGATCAACAGGTGCGGCGTGTTAGTCTTTGCGCTCGGGAATCTTAAGTGGATTGTTCGCGATGAAGCATCCGTGGGAGGAGGGAGGCCGATGAAATCCTCCGCCCTGCTAAGTGGCGTTTTCATACCAAGCGTTAAGGCATTAAACGCACGCATGCACGCGGAATCACGCTTCCAAATCGTGCGAATGCAAAATCGCTAATTTAATTACTGATCCGCAGATTTTAAGTCCTCCTTTAGAGATTTACTGAACGAGCAATTCTGCAAACATATCATACAAATGTTTCCCCTCTCCGCGAGTCCCATCATGCCTTTGGGCAGGGATAATTACTTATCAACACTAAAGTTCCCTTAAAGGGTGTCCGAGAGCACACAGGCTGTCTGTTTGTCAGGGGATTTTTATTCCAGCAGCACCTCGTGGAGATGATTTGTCTATTATCTCCGGTGGATTTGCTCCTCTCTTCATCTGCAGCGCATTACTGCAGTCATAAAGCTGCAAGGTCAGGGGAAAGGCAGGGAGGAGAGGGAGGAGGAGGAGGGAGGGAGGGCGAGCGAGCACTCTCCTCTTCCTCTCCTCTCCAGACTCGCCTACAGTGGAGCTTCACCCCGCGGAGATGTATGATACAGGAAGCCATCGAACGCCGCCGGAGCGACGGTAAATCAGAGAGTTTGGTCAGAGTAAATATCCATCATCATCTTTATCTTTATCCAGATGACCATTTCTCTGCGTCTCTGCTTTTATGGATGCAGTCACACGCCCAGGAGAGAGAGTGTCAGGGCGAGTGTGACAAAGGTCTTAAAGGGACGGTTCATCTTTCACGCGAGGCCTCGTGTCGCAGCAGGTTGTAAAAAAGCTTTATCACAGGTTTTCTGCGGAGCTATTTTTGAGTCCGAGAAAAGCAGGAAATGAGCAAAATTCTGCAAAAACATCAGACCGACTCGGTCAGATCGTGAAATTATGTTGTGAAACTTTACCTGCCGTTAAACGTTTCAACTTATCGACCAAAAAAAGGTCCATTTAGGAGAAAGTTACAACAAATGTAGCTGCGTTCACACATGCTCCTGAAAACCACCTGAAATTTTGCAGTTTTTAGCAAAAATTGTTAAAATTTTCACCCTGACTTTACCCTAACGTTTTCTTGCCCCATAAATCTTACGTAAGAGAGCAGGAGGAGTAAATCTGAGGATGTGTATCGTAGAAAATATTTGGGCGAATCCATCCCAACAAAGAGGGTACGATTACGTTTGAGTCGTGCAAAACCAGGAGAGCAACGCGTGACAGGAAGGATCAAACCAGCAAAGATGTCTGCGCGTCCATCCTTTTTGTTGAAATGAATGCGTTTAAGTCTCTCCTGCTGCTTCATGTCATCGTCAGACCCTCACAGATGATTTCCAAACGCTCTGCGGAACATGTGTGAACGAGCCAGAGAGGCTGCTGATATCCTTGGATAGAAACACAGACGTTACAGGCAACGAATGCGCTAAAACATCAAACTGAAATCCAAGCATCGGTCTTATTTTGAGTTAAAATCAGACTCAAAATGAGCCTCAATCACCCGACAAGTCCAGAAAAAGGTCTTATTTTAAGATTTTAAAAAGAAAAAACGTACGTGTTCAGTTTCTTGTAGACGTTATTCTTATTTCGAGAAAGTAAACAAGCAAATTTTTCTTTCACGATTTGGAGGTTCGTTTCTGTTTCTTAAAGCTCCTGTAAGGAACTTTCAGCTGGTGTACGGTTTGGCGCCCCCTTGTGGACGAAGCATTACATTGTATTTCTGTACTAATATTGTCCTGAAGATGTATTTTCCAAGTGCTCTTTAAATTACCGTAACTCCTCAACCGTTTGGGCAACTGAGAAAATTCAAACAGCTCCTTAAAGGAGACGAGACAAGCTTTACGGATCCATCTGGAAGTATTACGATGCTGCATGCAGTGATGTTCCAATCACAGGCAATGAGTGATGCAAGCTGTTCTCATTACCGTAACTCTTCAACTATTTGGACAAGAAAAAATATTCAAACGGTTCCGAGAAGAAGAGAAGATCGTCTTTTTTGTTTTTGTTGGCCATAAAGAGACAAGGGTATTAATTTAATTGTGTTTTATAACCTGCTAAATCTCCTTATAGTAGCTTTAATATCCTGAAAATTAGAATAATAAAAAAAACCTTTTACTAAAAATAAGACAAACACTTGCGTATATTTCAGTTTTCATACCTGCAAGTTAAAATCAAACCGTCTTTCATGCAAAGTGTTGATCGTTGGTAATATTCATATTGATCCTGTCTGAGAATTTGCAAACGTCGCTCCTCAGAAAAGCTGCAGCAGCGTCCAGCAGGGTGAATTACAGTGACAGTATCTAAATGAGGATTTTCTATAACTCGTCACGATCAGTAACGTAATCCGCCAGCGTCCGGCCCTTGGTCCCTGCAGAGCGAGCTGAAGGTAACTGAGGGTCATCTCCTCTATTCTACATGCAGACACAGTACGGCTAATGCCATACTTCACAGGCCGGCCTTAATCAGCCGCCGCTCTGACAATGTAATTATGGAAGTGTCCGCGCTCTGCAGTCAGCCGGGGAATTCTAATTATTTACAAGGCTGAGGAGGAGAGCCACAGTTCATCTGCAACCCACGACCCGCTTTCTCTGCACGTCCGGAATCATCTGGAGCGGACGGCCGGACGGGACGATGGTATGAAATACAGGAGGGAGGAGGGGAAAACTTCAGAACTTCAAGAAATAATTTAATGAAAACAAAATTTTTCAGAAAGTTTGATTCGTCCAAAAGGAGAAGAAGAACCCGTTCTGTAGTCGTGACAGCAAACCAATAACCTTACAGCGCTCCTCTGCAGAGAGCAACAAACTCCAACACCCGGAGCTTGTAGTCTTTATCCTCTCCACTTCACACGGCAGCTGGAAGAGAGCAGCATCTCTCTTATCAGTGTGTGTGTGTGTGTGTGTGTGTGTGTGTGTGTGTGTGTGTGTGTGTGTGTGCTTGTGTACAGTAAAGGCCTAATCTAATCACCACACACTCACCGCTTCCTCCAGGTGTATTACAGTACCAGGAGTGTAATGCAGAGAGAGGGAGATAAGTAATATTGATCTGATGCGGCGATTGTCACTCTGTTGCCTGCCTTGAATAGCTAATCTCTTTTCTCACGGGTCAGAGGGAAGAAAGGCGACGGGGCTGCAGGTTTAACCACAACAAATCCAGGGATTGTTTCCAGCACGGGGCGATCAAACCCAGGCGGGATGTGAAATTGTATCTGCGAGCTGTTGTTGGCAGAAATAACGATGGTTGTGATGATATTGATAGAGCTAATGAACAAGTCTGGGATACTTTGGCATCACGGAAAAATGGGATGAATCTCCAACGATCATCAGGGAAATGTCCTCTGTTGGAAATACTCATTATAAGTACTTTCAGTTTGGGCGTGGTTGCTTGAAACGTTGGCCAAACCAGCAGACGGCTTTCCTCACTCATGGACTTTATTTTGAAAGTCAACCGGCTGATTTAGGTGGGTCGACTTTCTGTCCCGTCTTGCGTATCTGATGCAGAGGACTCCAACTGGAGCTGGTGCGAGTTGACACACTGACTAGAATAGAAACCTATCAGATTGGTGACGCGATGGAGCGACGGACACACCTTGCTTATTTTCAACGGATGCTGCTGGATGTCAAATTTAAGTCGACCAACCCTGAATGGATGCAGATCGACAAAACTGGAGTTCAGCCCTTTAGATGTTGGTAATCTGAAGTAGATTTGTTACCCAGAATGCCTCAACACGACCTGCAAATGCAAAAAGAGCATCAACTATTTTCATACCCATTTTTATGGCCTGTTACTGCCACTACCTGGTTGGTTTAAGGTGTGACAATCGATGGCACTTTGAGTGTCTGTCTATCTTCAACATTAAAAGTTTGAATGTTGTTCTGAGTGCTGACCTTTTTCTGACTTAAATCATGTTCTTTGGGTCTTTTTTCAACTCCAATGAATAGACTAAGACTAGGCTGAAGTTGATGCCACATTTCGAGGGCTTGTGTCCATGACGTTATTTGAATTTTAGGGCTGGACCCCAACCCCAATCCCTAAAACCCTAACCGAAATTCAAACAGTTCCTTTCAAAACAAAAGAAAAGCTTGACGGTGATATCCCAGGGTATGACGGTACTGCGTAGGAATCAGCGGCAACGATGTTCCAATCACAGGCAGTAAATGATGCAAGCTGTTCTCATTACCGTAACTCCTCAACTATTTGGGCAAGCAAGAACATTTAAATGGTTCCTGAAAGAAGAGCATGATCTCTGACGCTTTTAAGGCCAAGTCTTGGCTGATAAAGGGTTAAATATTTTCTCTGAGCCACAGATTTATTTTCGTTCGATTGAAATGAATCACATTCGAAATCGTCATTGTTTTGTCGCAGCGTTGCACCTAAAAAATTTTACCCTCTTGCACTGTTTTGATGACGTTAAGAAGCCCCGCCCCTTCTTGATTGATTGGATTGTGATGGAGGAATGACATCGAGGTGAGTGATGGTGTTAGAAAAGCAAAACTGTTTTCAACTGAAGGGTTTGCGCTCATGTGCGAGGTATGCTAGGTGCAGCGTCGCTCCCTTGTTGAAGTCGTATTTGATGGTTTTGCATCGAGAGCTGACTGTTAGAAAATCATTCGCTCTCATTTGCATTTAGACATTTCAAATTGGGATCTCTCTGGTCTCCCATGTGTCAGGGCTGGGTCCTCTTGTATCTCCTCTACCCCCCCCCTCCCCCCCAACCCCCCCTTTCTGTACACACATCTATCACCCTCTCCTCGCCCACATCTCCACCTGCGACGGGAACCGAGGGATTGATGTGGCGAACACGCCACAGTAGTTTCCATTTACCAAGACCAAACATCAGCAAGCATATCTCTGACACCAAAGGGTCTGCTTGGGTGCCCCCTCTCTCTCCTCTCTCATTCTCACCCCCCCACCCCCTCCTCCTCCTCCCTCCCCACCCGTCTTTACCCCCGCCATCTCCTTTTAATATAGAAGCTGGAGATGAAAAATGGTGTGCTTTTGTTTATTTGCCACCGATGCAAATGCGACCACAGCAGGATTAGTGAGTTCTCCATCTCTTTGCTGATAGCGGTGGGAAGAAAGAGGGGATTTTTATGCAAAAAAGATCTCTCCCACCCTTGCTATGACAATTGCAATGCATCACTTCATAGACAGTTTTTAATCTGTTTCAAACCAAGCACACTTTGAACTGCTGGGAACGCGAGATATACAACTGTGGGTATATGCGTTTGTGTGCGAGTGTGTGTGTGTGTGTGTGCTGTATGTGTTTTCCTGTGATTAATCTTTGGAGTTGGTTTAAGCACACTGCTGACACAGCACAGATCGCCCTCCCTCTCCCTCTCTCTCTCTCTCTCTCTCTCTCTCTCTCTCTGGCTAACTTTGTCTCTCTGTCTGAGCGTCCTTGGATTTAGCTTTGAATAACAAAAAGTTTCAATCCTAATTCACTGTTGGTCCATTGTGTCCAACTTTTCCTTTCATTTTAAAGGAAACTTTCTCAGCGCCTGTAAACTGATCTTTAATCAAAAATCTGCAACACTTAAGCTTCTTAGATTTACTGTAAGTCCTCACGTTTCTCTCTGTGGAGCCTGCAGACTGAGAATTTGAAAATAATGAACAAATAATTGTCTTTGAAAGCTGCACGAGCACAGATTAGTTGGTGGAAATCTTTCTTTGTTTGAGGTATGAATGACGAAGCGTGACAGAAATGAAGACGTCAGGTAACAGCAGCTTCCAAAACTCCATAACAAGAGTGATTCATTCCCAACATCAAAGTACCTTCCTCTCTGCCTGTTGACACTGTGGTAAAAAGTTCAGTGTGTCTCAGGTTGCTGCTCTCAGATTTGGGGAACTAATAACAGTTAGCGGTTAGCGCAGATGTGAGAGTAGCTTGAAGAGAGGCTGGACCCCAAAGATTGGTTGATGTATGGTGAGCAGGTGGTTATGCATACTAGATTCCAACCACCACATTCTGTGTGAGCTTCGACTGACTCCGCTCCTTTGGGTTTCTGCTCAGATCGTCTCGGCTCCGGCAATCTGGAACTTTCCACAGCAGATTCCCAAGACTTCAGTTTCGTCAGGTTCTGGAGCGCACACATCATTCAGCACTGGACGTGAGACACCGGAACGACAGAAAAACATCACATTAATACATAAACAGATCCAATCGGACAGGAAGTCGTGCGTGGAAACCCCCCAATACTGTCACTTTCAATGGTCCCAAGTCAGTGGTGGTCCCAATGCCCATTATAGACTGCAGTTGTCTCCCAGAGTGAAGAACAAAGCCATAAATCTGCTGATCTTTGCCCTAGCGAGACGCCGTTTAGGCTGGCCAGGCCTCGATGCTGAGGCTCTCAGACATCTGATCTACCAAAGATGACCAGCTGGACTCTGGAGAAGCAATATCTTAAAGATGCATTAACCAACATTGGAACAAAGTCAATGGAAGGAAAACTGTTGCAACCAGGTTCAAAACCAAAGTATATAAGCAAACTCATGATGACACCTTTGATTAATGCTCAGTTTGATTCACAGCAGATTCTTCAGTATGACCACAGCAATCCGTCTCTATTCTATCAGGAAGGATCTTCCCTCCTTATAAGGAGCTAACCTAAAGGAGACTTGTCTTTCGACAGAGACGACCAATCCAGAGACAGGAGCGAGGAGAAAATAACCGTCCTCTGGGTTATAAAAATGCTACTTGTTGGTCATTTTTTCAGTTGCTTGGGGTGATCTGCAGAAGCTCTCAACTCATTTACGGCTGAAATACACCGGTTGCGTCTGCGTTGCAGCTCCGCTCCGTCAAGGCGCCGGATCAGTTTAAAATCCATTCAAGTCAATGTGTCAACTTACACTGGATCCGTTCCGTTGCGGTTCAGCTGCGTGTCTGGTCCGACAGGTCGCAGCTAATCCGCAGCCATCCTATTTTTGCCGGATGACGGAGCTGTGACGCATAAATTCAGAGTAGAGAAGATCGAGCGGGACAGGAAGTAGTGCACGGAAACTACATAAAAAGAGCCTGAGACTTTCAAAATAAAACAAACCGTGTCTAAACTAGATCGTATTTAGCTTGATTACAATAGCAGCTCTTCACAATGAGCAGAGATACGCGAGTAGTCAACAGGTCAGAGTTTACCAAGGGGAAACAGTGAAAAACATGGAGGAGGAGAAGCTTATCATTGAGGTGGAAAACCACAGAATAATTTATGACCCAACACATCCTTTTTATAAAGATAATCTCAAAAAGGAAATGGCATGGAAGAGTGTTTCAAGTGTTTTGGGAGTGAATGGTGAGTAGTGCACCGTACAGTATTGTAGTACTACTGTTTGCTTCAACATTCTCACGGGATCCTGAATTACCGCGAGAAGTCCGCGGTCTCGCGACTCCAGCTCTGCGGCTTGCCGGACTCGCAACGCAGCCGGTGTAAGTTGACAAACGCAGTCAACAAGCAGCGCAGCGGAGCTGCAACGCAGACGCACCCGGTGTATTTGAGGCGTTACTTTGTTCAGATACGTTTGCTTTGAATAAAGTCGGATTCAATCTCGGATTCAGCTGACCGGTCTCTTCTGATGATTGGACTCCTCGTGGGTTTTACTCTGTTTGAGTGACGTAGTTTTAACAAGAACAGTTCAGTAGTTCAGTAAGTTTAGCCTGTCAGGTTCAGGGCCTCACCTGGCCTGCCGTCAAAGACACGAGAAACTACATTAAAAAAAAGAATCGACTAAAGAAAGTTAATTTGTCGTTCAACTTCAAGGACAGCCAATCGCTTCTTTCCTTACTGAGGAGTTGCCCACATCAGTGGAGATGGACTGGACACAGATCGAGCTTTAAATGTCGCTGAATTAGTTTTGCAAGTTTTTGCAGCAGAATCCCAAAGTGGCTCCAAACCGAACCAAACATCTGTTTTAAAAACGTCTCTTTCCTGTTGTAAAATAATAGAGAAACGTTGAAAGGTCGTTCAGGTAGAGTAGAATAACTGCAACGGTCCTAAAGGTAAAACTCATCCCCGTGTTTGAGCGTATGTTTATAGATGAGTTATATAAAGCTGGGAGCATTAGCTGATGTTTGGTGCGATGGATGACAGACTTTTGATATTTCCAAATCTCAGCTCGTGCACAGAAAGCCGTTCAACACAAAGCCGCGTGAGCCTCGAACAAATGCATCCCATTTCAAATATTTCCTCCTGAAGAGTTTGACAGAATAACAGAGCGAGCTGTGTTTCCCAGCAGTCCATCTCCTCCTCAAATAAAGCCCGTCTGCTTTACTCTCCTCAGCGTGTACCTTTGATTTCCACGTATTCAGACGCGTCTCAGTGTCAGATCAAACCTTCAAACATCCATCACCTCACCCTCAGGAGAAAGGCGGGAAAACGCCAAAATCCCAGAGCGTCATCAGAGCAGAGACAGATACGGCGAACTCCGAGTCCTCGTATAGGATTTCTGACTGACTGCACAATTAACGAGGGCCACGAGCGCGCGTACGACGGCGAATCCTGGAGAGAAAAAGGAGGAAAACACGGGCCTGTTTATCTTTCCCGCGTCCTGAGGAGAGCGCCTGGCTCGGGGGAGATACCAATAGGACGACACAAAGGCGAGATAAAGCGTTAAGACATTTTTTAACTCATCAAATTTAATAAGCCTCATCTCAGACACGCAGGTATTCAGCGCCGCGCTTTCAGGGAGACGGTAAACACATCCATTTTGTAAGCTGCTGCCGAGATCCCGAAAAACAAACCTGAAACCTGCAGCTGACACGCGTTCTGAAGGTGTCAGGGCCACAATAAGATACACTGTGAATAATAGAATAAACAGATACATATTTTCCCTCTGTGGTTGACACCTCGGCGGCGTGATAAAGCTCCCATCAGAAATACTTTACTTTCCAGCTCCGCCCCTCCTCCGTTTCTCTCCTTCTCCAGCAGCAGCGGCGGCGGCGGCGGCGGCGGTGAAGAAGGGGCTTACCTGTGCCCTGCTCGACTGACACCTAGCATTCGCAGCAGCTCTTCTCCGGGATTTAATCAGTCGTCATTATGGAGGACGAGGAGAAAGAGGCTGTGGCACAATGCTGACACAAAGACAGTCTAAGGGGATCTTTGTGCTGTAAATGTGCTTCTCACAGAGGCTGCGTGACAGCTGACGGTGAGTCGCTGAAACACTGATCCACTGTTTCCTTGTAGAGACATCAGGGTGAATACAGAGGTGCCATGGCGTGCGCTGAAAGCTGCCTCAAAGACCTGAATGCTGCACAACACCTGCATGGCTGCTGTGGCGGATTAGGGTGTCAACACACACAATGGCTCAGGGAACTCAATGCCTTTCTCTCTCCCCCCACTCGTACTCACCCTGACGTCCCCTTTGTCAACCGCTCTATTTTATTTATCACCCCAACAGCTCAATGGGGAATTAAGCGGGGCAGAAAATGGCGACAGGTTATTGAAAAATATTTATACACTTTGAAAAATAAACATTTTTCAGTTAAAGTTGGTTTCAGGCGAGGATTATCCCCGAAGGTGACGGAGGTTGTTGTTTCCCGCTTCTCGTACTTTGGGGACTTTGGTGACATCTGCCTCCGGTGCCGCCCCGAGCTTTCAGAGGACAAGATGGCGGGGAAAAAAAACGCACCAAAGAAGAAGACGATGGAGACCATTCCAGTGCAACAGATGGAGGAGGAAGAGGAGGGAAGAGGAGGATGATGAGTCTTCAGCAGGAGAATCCTGGCAGGATGGTAAAGAGTGTCGGAGGCTGGCAGCGCCATAAAGAGCAGCGGCTCTCGATCCAGCTCCGCTCCACACCTCTCTGGCAGACGTGCCATCACAGGCTTTGTTTACACGAGTCTGTGCAGGACTGGAACCCCGGAGAGAAGAGGGATGGGGGGGCAGGAGACGGGACGTGTGTGATGAACAACTGCCCTTTTATTCTCCTTTACCATCACGCTATTCGTGGTTCAAGTCGCTCTGCAGCTGCAAAATCTGCAGAGCGTTTGGTTTTCTTACCACCAGTGGGACTAAAGTTAGAGGTGCTTTGGTTCCACCAAATCCTGAGCTGGTAAAACCACATCATGCATGAGGATCAACACTGAGGTCAAAACCTGCACATCCCAAAACGTTATCTCTACCAGCTCCTGCCCAAAAGGCCCAAATCAGTCTAACGAACGTACGACAGCGAATTTAAACCATCAGAGGGAACAAAGACAAAACAAAAAATGGGACCAGAGCGGAAGAGGAACCTGGAAAACTCACAAGTGGCAGATTTGGACGGATAAGCTGGATTTTCAGACATGTTTGATGCAACGTGATCTTTGTGTTTTTATCGTAGCTGCTGTTGACGGCGCAGAGACACAACAATAACACCAATGATAGAAGGTAGTTTTTGTTTTTATTATGGGGAAAGTAAGGAAATGGTTGAAATTATGCTAAATGCAAAGATTGGAAAACCAGCTTACTTTCACAAATTTGGGAGTTAAAGCTCAGCAGATTACCCAACTCCTCCATTTTTATCCCCGGACAACAAACCTAATGTTGTTGTATGAAATCAGTGAGTCTTTTCCAAGAACAATAAGAACACTAGCAATGGAAAATATCCACAAAATAAACATTTTTTGTCTGTAAGGTGATGCCAGTCTGTGTCGTAACTTGTGAAGAAAATCTTTTTATTAGCTTTAAAAATTAATTTTCAAACAATTTGTTGGTACAATTATAGAAGTCAACATTATAATACCTTAAAAGCTATATATCTACATTTGCTCGATCAACTTCTGTAGGTACAAGTTTGATTTTAAACAAAACAAAAAATAATAAAAAAAAAAACCCTCTGTATTTATTGGTTATGAAGATCCCACTTTAGTTTGTGTAACTGTTTTAAGGATGGTCTCTTGATGGCCTCTTCCCTGGAAGCTAACTGGGCTCATTTCTTTGAGGACTTTAAATCTAAACTGAAAATACTTGAGGCCGACTCCATTACATGTACTTGTTTTTTGTGATTTGCTTGTGTACTTTTTGAATTTGTTTTAATTGTGTTTTATCTGTTGGGCTTTTATCTGTGTCATTTGTTACTATGTGTTGTATTTGCTGCTGCCTATCTTGGCCAGGTCTCCTTTGAAAAAGAGGTTCTTAATCTCAGTGGGATCTTAAACGGGTTAATGGGTTAAATAAAGGTTAAATAAATAAAATTAACATGCGCACAGACTCAAGACATAACATTAAAGCAGTGTTACATCAACAGGATATACATGAAGACAGAACAGGACAGGACAAGATGAGAACATCCACACAACACACTCTCAGCCCATATATATATATATATATATATATATATATATATATATATATATATATATATATATATATATATATGTATATATATGTGTGTGTGTGTGTGTATGTGTATATATATATATATATATATATATATATATATATATATATATATATATATATATATACATATATATATACAAATATATACATATATATATATATATACAAATGTATATATATATATATATATATATATATATATATATATATATATATATATATATATATTCATATATATACACACACACACATATATATATACATATACATGTATATGTGTGTATGTATATATATATATATATATATATATATATATATATATATATATATATATATATATATATATATATATATATGCCCATCATGTTATATTATATAATTTATCCAGAGTTCATCCCAGATCAATGTGGTCGTCAGTAGTTTGTCAGAAACAGGAAGTGATAGATTTTTTTAATTGGGCAGTCGTCCAATCAGACGGAGCAAAAAGACACAAGCAGCAGTTTGTTTTCTTGATATCTGAGTCGAAACGTGTTTTAAAGGTAAGATGAGACGATATCTGTTACCTGAAGAGGGGTACCATCAGGATGAGTAACAGACCGGAGTCTTAAAGTTTCTGTTGGATTAAAGCGTTTTTGTACGTCATCAAAATCTGACTGTAAATTCGACTGGATTAACGAGGAACTTGGTCTGGATTACGTCCTGTCGTAACCACCCTGTGACGGCGCCTGTTTGTGTCACTCCGTGTGCCGTCCAGCGTTGGTCACGCTGCAGGGCTCTGATTGATCTCTGGTGTTTGGCTCTAAACAAAGTGGATTCAAACTCCTGCACGTTGTTTAGATATGTTCACAAATACTCGTCCTGATCCTCCGAACATTTCTGTTAACCAGAGGAGAAAAAAACAAAAAAAAAAACAGAGTACGCCACAGAGAGAGGCTGCGAACATTCCCACAGCCTGGATAAATAAATGACTCCAGTTTAACTCGGACTCACACTCCATATTTTATCCCAGTCGGAGTAAATCTCTTTAACACCGCTGTAGCCTTCCTTCCGCTGCTGCCCTTCAGTGACGATGTTAGCAGAGGAACAGTAATGCAGTAATGGTATCAGAGAATGAGGCCCTGAGCGCTGGGCTTTGACGGCTCGCCGCCCGATGATGGATGTCTTCAGAAACTAAACTACTCCGTCCTCTGCAGCCCCAGAGCGCTGCTGCTGCGTGTTGGGATCCCCTGTTGTAATTCCACTATGGATATTTGAGAATGGGAGTGTGTGTGTGTGTGTGTGTGTGTGTAGGAGCGTGCATGTGGATGACTTTAAAGTGTTTGCATGTGCTCAGACTGTGTGCACGTGTGTGTGTGTGTGTGTGTGTGTCCTGCTTGAATGAACTTGGGAGAGTCGAAGGCTCTTAGCGTGGAATGTGAGGGATGTTATATAAACACATTACCGACGGTACCAACGTACAGCCGTACACACTGCTGGCGCCAGCCCCGCTCTGCATTAGCTGACATTTTATACAAAAATGGTGAAAATGGAGCGTCTGAGGGAGCGGCGGGCGGCGGGTTCTCCGGTTCTCACCAGACTCTGTTTGGGTTGAACTTGTTCTCTTTTTAGCCTCCTTTGACTTTTGATTGCTGATTCTGCCTCCCAGAGGGACTCTCAGGAGGTGCTGCGGTCACTCAGTCCAGACGATTTAAAGAGCGGACTCTAAAGGGGTTTGGTAATTTTACATCAAATACAGGAGCGGGGGGGGGGGAATTAGTCGGAGCACTAAATTTGATCAGGTTACATGACAAAAGCAACATGCAGCACGCCAAACTCCTGCACATGAAAGCACATCCTGTACATTTGCACCACCAAAAAAAAAAAAAAAAAAAAAAGGTAAACAAATGCAGGAAAACGCGCACACCCAGAATCAAACACACATGTTCTCACATGCACACTAAAAACGAGCACACCGACTTTGAAAAAGCAATTAATTCCAGATAGCAGGGACATGAAAGGCAGCGGGATGCTGTGAACATTAAAAGGCGCAGAAGCCCGAGCGTTGCTTTTCCTGCGTGTCTTTAAGGCTTTCTCAATCCAGGCCCCCTTTCGAAATAGGATTCAATAATGTCCAGGTTGCTTGTTTTTAACTTCAAAGATTTCTCACCAAACGGCTTAAGTC
The DNA here is from genome assembly GCA_030710495.1 of Labroides dimidiatus. Classification (NCBI taxonomy): domain Eukaryota; kingdom Metazoa; phylum Chordata; class Actinopteri; order Labriformes; family Labridae; genus Labroides; species Labroides dimidiatus. The sequence continues at coordinate 1,893,123 of CM061162.1, read as the reverse complement.
CGACAGAGAGAGAGAGAGGAAAGAGAAGCAAAGCACAGACAACTCATTAAATGTCAACCTTCACTTTATTATATTGTACCCAGCTTCCCCCGCGTCCCCAAAGTGGTTCGTTGGTGACACGGAGGAGCAGGTTAGGAAACCGCTCTCTGCCGCTGTTCAAGAAATGAGACGTTGCAGGACAAATGACCATTGTCTGAGGAGAGCGGGGGGGAAGGCTTTGATATCCGTGCGGCTGACCAGAGAGAATTCGAGAGGTGCTTCATGAAACAAATGCTCCGTTTTTTTTGTTGCAAATTCACTGAAAGAAAGAAAGAAGAGAAACGGGCTGTGATTCGTTTATAGTCGACAAAAGGGCGAGACGATGAGGAGCTCCAAGCTGAGGAAGAAACGGGAACAATTTAGGGAGATGGTACCCCTCAACCTCCAAGCAGGTCACACGTCAATCACAGGTGCTTTAATTTACCTGAACATTTCCTCTCAATTAACCCAACGATTAAAGGTACCTTAAAACAGAAGCTACAGGAAGCTTTAAACTACAGACAACTGGTACCTTAAACAAGCTAATAACGGCTACCTTAAAGCTGAGCTAATTCCATCCAAAGAAGGCAGAAACAGATACCAAAGGGTACCATGAAAATGTTCTCTCTAGATACCTAAAAACAGACCTGAGATTTCCTTCAAAAACACACACATACACGTTTAAAGACCTGTGAAGTCCTTCCTTACACACGCTGAACCACTTCCTGGAGAGCAAAATAACTTAGCCCCAAGGGTTCTCAGAAACAACAATAAGACGGGAGTTTAAAAAACTTTAATTGTGTTCATTGAGCTTTTTAAAACAGGAACCAAACAGTCCAAAAGTCCTAAAAGAGAAGAGAAGGAAAAGTCCTCGAAAGGTACCAAGAAACAGATCTTTTTGAGTCAAAAACACAACCTGGAACAGCTTCTGCAGGAGTTTCTAAGCACCTTTAAGGGTTAACTGTGACTGAAATCTGGGATTATATCTTCTGCAATTTTAACTGTTATATTTTCGATTTTTTTATGCTTGATTGGATGGAATTTGTTTGTTTTTTTTGCATATCTGTATTTGAATTTTATCCCTGTAAAGCACATGTGTCAAACTCAAGGCCCGCGGGCCAAATATGGCCCGCCACGTAATTTTATGTGGCCCGTGAGAGCTTAAAAGGTTTGAGTGTTTAAAAATCAATAGATCAAAAGTGTGCTTTGACCAAAAACTACATTTCCCACAATGCCTGTCGACTATGATACCCGCGATTTGACGGCTCACCGCCACTACACAGCAGTGTTTCTACATCAATGCCAACGAGTGGAATTGAGAAATAAATAATGATCCCAAAATGTCCAAGAAGAGAAAAGTTGATAAAGATGGAAGACTGTTTCAAGAAAGATGGGAAGGCCAATACAAGGAGAAAGACCGGTATGTCTTTTGTGTTACGAGGCGTTGTCTGTTGTCAAAGAGTACAATCTGCGGCGGCATTCTGACACCAAACACGGAGCTAAGTACGCAAAGCTAGCCTTCAAGAAAAGCAACAAATTGCCCAAGAATTAAAAGGCAAACTGCGGTTGCAGCAGAGCGTGTTTTCGAAAGCCACAGCCCAAAATAAGGAGTATTACGTTTATTTCACATTACATTCGATTACATTTACTTACATTTATAAGTTACATCTGGCCCTTTGAGGACAGCCATTAGGCTGATGTGGCCCTCCGTGAAAATGAGTTTGACACCCCTGATGTAAAGCGTCTTTGAGTCCTTGAAAAGCGCTATATAAATAAAAATGTATCATTATTTTTATTATAATTATTACATTAGAAAAAAAGCTTAAAAAAAAAAGGAAGATAACAGAGCGTCTTTTAAAACTGTCCCTTTAGAAAAACGCACCGCAAATAGATTGCAACGAAACGGAAGTGTTTCCAGAGGACGCTTAAAAGTGACGCACAAGCCTCAGCTCTGTTAAAGCTCCTCTTTCCGTCAGTGGTTGTTGGAAAATGAGATAAAAAGATCGTGATCACATGATTCATATATCGGCCTACTGTTAGCCTGTGGTTAGCCGTTTGCTAATAATTAGCCTGGACGTGTGCGTCACTTTTAAGCGTCCTCTGGAAACACTTCGGTTGTGTTGTGGACGACACAGCAGGACGACTTGATGCTAACGCTCACTTTACACACACCCAGCTAACAAAGGGTTACCTTAACACAGACGCCAAACAAGGTGCGTCAAATCAGGTGCTTAACTGATGTTTTTAAAGGGTTACCGGACTCGTCCCGGACTCGTCTCTGACTCGTCCCTGACACGTCCCGGACTCGTCTCTGACTCCTCCCTGACTCGTCCCGGACTCGTCCCGGACTCGTCTCTGACTCGTCTCTGACTCGTCCCTGACTCGTCTCTGACTCGTCCCTGACACGTCCCTGACACGTCCCTGACTCGTCCCTGACTCGTCCCTGACACGTCCCTGACTCGTCCCTGACACGTCCCTGACACGTCCCTGACTCGTCCCTGACTCGTCCCTGACACGTCCCTGACTCGTCCCTGACTCGTCCCTGACACGTCCCTGACTCGTCCCTGACTCGTCCCTGACCACTTGTTGGACAGTAAAGGAGCGTTACGCCCTTCGGGGTACCTCGAATCGCGCTCTGACGTCTGAGCGAGCAGCGACGTGATTCATCAAACTCGTCTGTTTTAGTATCAACAGTTTGGACCTTCATGCGTAACAACTCTCCACAAAAGTTTCAAACTTTTCCGACGTCTGCTTCGAGAAATTCAAGTCGGAGCGATGACATCATGTGGAAAAGCTCAGCCTGTGTCTGCGTGGATGCTGAACATGCGTGACATGTATGTAAACCTAAGTCTCGGGCCTTGGCCGGCCTCGTCCTCGCTGTCCATCAGCAGCCGTCGGTGGGTCTGATAGATGCTGTGAATGCAGAACAGGATCCAAAGCAGCGAGTGAAGCCATCCAGAGAGGAGACGGGGTTGTGTTTCAGGTGATGGAGAGGCAGAGGAGAAGAAAGAGGAGAAGGAGAGCGGTGAGCAAACCTGTCTGCTTCTCCTGAATCCGTGTAACGGATCGCCTCTCGCTTCCTCCTTCTTCTTCTTCCACCCTCCCGGCGCCTCCTGTGTCCGTTAACCCCACTCGTAAAAAAACAAATGTTTCATCACCGGGGAGCGAGCACACGGGGATGTTTAACCAGCCGAATGGAGAGCCTCCTCCTCCTCCTCCTCCTCCTCCTCCTCCTCCTCCTCCTGGGCCGCCAACAAACCGCTGGCTGGGAGAGCGGCCAGGAAGAGAGGCAAGAAAAGCCAGTCTGAATGTCAGCTGGCTGAGCTCCGGCTGCAGCAACGCCATCCCAACACACACACACACACACACACACACACACACACACTTTACATACAAGCAAACACATATTCACCCTGTCACGCTGTTCACGCTCTGAATCAGAAAGACGCCCGCGCTCACACACACACTCTCACACACGCACGGCCCCGAGTTTCCCCTGGCAGAGCGTCTTTCCGCAGCGCAGGCCTGTGATACTGAGGCTGAAGGAATTTGCTGTGGATTACTTCTGGACTGAGGCGGGCAGCTTTGGCAAGGAGCGGCCGGGCCACTTTGAGGATTTAAACCAGCAGCTGCCTCCCGAAGGCCCCGGGAGCCGCCCTTACACACAGATACACACTGATACACACTGACGTGTACACACACGCTGGACGTTGAGGATCCATCTGATGAAATCTGAGATTAAGGAAACATTCCTCTTTCATTTAAGGCCAAATCGAAAGCTTGTTTCTCACCTCCGAAAGGTTACAAGAGGTCAAAATCTTCGCAACCTGTCTCTCTTAGAAGTGCGCTAATTATTCCAGGAATGTCAGCACTTCCTTCCTCTGCACGTGGTCACTTACAGAAAGTGTGTGTGTGGGAGCATGTGTGTGTTTTAACCTCCTGAACCTCTGCAGAAACCTGGTTTTGAAAAATCCCTCCATCTTTTTCTCCCTCCTCCACATCTTGACGTGAAAACCAGCGTATTAATCATCCCATCAGGAGCGATGAAAAGGACGAGGATGAACCCAGGAATTTAAAAAAAAAAGAGGCAGAGAGAGAGAGAGAGAGAGAGAGAGAGAGAGAGAGCAGGGAGTGGATGGAGGAGTCGGGTTTCAGTAGGGGGCAATGCAAGGCTGCACACGGAGAGAGCCGAGAGCGAGCAGCTCACAGATCATCTCTAATATCAGCCGCACCTCTGGGTGCAGACCAGAGCTCAGCTGGGGGATGCACGCTCACCTGGCTCGCTCCTCTGCAGTCTGAACGAATCACAGCAATGCTAATAAAATAAAATTAAAAAAAACGCATTTCAATAAATTCGACTCCTGCACTCATCAGCAGCTTTTAATCTAGCCTGAATTAGCATATTCAAATGGTTTTTCTAATGACTTTCATGTGCAAAAAAAGCAAAAAAAAAAAAAAGGTAATTTCATACACGCGGAGTAGCCTTTTCGAGATTTCAGGCGGTAAAGACAAAAAGCGGGAGAGCACGGGGGCAAAAAGATCGCGCTCCGTGATTACGGTTTGTTTAAATAATTGGACGTATAGGCGTCAACTTTGAACTGTAGACGCTGGAGCAGCTGAAGGGGGGAGCAAATGGATGGTGTAAGTGGCATATCACAGGCTAATACAGGGGCGGGAACGGGAGGATTCCAATGATGAGGCCGGTGTTGGGTGGAGATGGCTGGAGAGCACATTTATCCCGTGTGTGTGTGACGGAAACACACGCAAACTCGTCCCTTTTTTTTTTTTTTTCTTTCTAAATTTTATTCTTGAGTACAAAAACAATTAAGAGCGCGGGCGCTTTGATGTTCAGCGCTGCCCCGCAGGTCAGGAGGGAGAGTGTTTCTTTATCTTAATTGAAAAAATTAAATCATTAACCTGATGCCACCGTTTCTGAATGACAAGTCCTCCCCGCTTTCTCCCCGGCTCGCCCCTTTCCGGTGGCAGCGGCGAGAGAGAGAGAGGGGACATGAAGAGACGCGCTCGAGAAACGCTCGAGAAGAAAGTGAAGGAGAGGTGGGGGGAAAAAAAGGAAAGAGAGAAAGAGAGAGAGAGAGAGAGCATTTCAATAAGACAAGAAAAAGAAAGTTTTTAGTGGGTGTAATTTGATTAATAATGCTAAACGGAGGCTGGGAGGGGGCGAGATAGGACCGAGGGAACAAATTAGCCGGCACAGCTGGGGAAGGACTCGTTCGGCAGGGTATCAAAGGCTCACAACACCGCCTTTCTCCTCCACGCCTCCGCAAACTCAAATTGAAATTCGGTATCTTGTCAAACGAGCCTCAGAAGTGTCTCCCTTTATTGGCTTCTTTCTCTTTTAATTTCACTCATTCACTCCTTTAGTTTTTCTCCTTTAAAACCTTTTTTTAAGTTTAATTTCTTCCAACGGGATAATAAACGATAGCCATCGGATTTTTCCTGCGAGCGTTCGAAACGCGCCCCCCCCCCCCAAAAAAAAAGAAAGAAAAAAAAAAGCAAACATGAGAAGTGGTAAGAAGCTTAAGTGACTCATGTGAAATCAACTTGTGAACATCGGAGTAAACACAGGAAGAAATCTGTTGGAATTAAGCGTGGAGATGTATGATTTCCTGAAACCCACGACTCGCATGCGTGCATACGTTCTGAGATAACACCTTGGCCTGTGCAGAGATAGTAGAAGAGTGTGTGTGATCCTGTGTGTGTGTGTGTGTGTGTGTGTGTTGGGTGGGAGTGGGAGTCAGCTTGTCATAACACATCTAGCGTTTAGCGGGCTAATCGTGGGAGACGACCATGTTGTTTTGATCACCTGTAGTATTACGGCTAATGTAAATAAAGGCTTACACTGGAGGCCTGTCACTCCGCCTGTCTGCAGGAGGAGGGGGGAGGAAGGGGGGAGGAAGGGGGGGGGGGGGGGTGACCAAGGTAAGAAAAATCACTTCTTCTTATCTCTTTTCCTCTGACCTGAAACAGTCAAACTGCAGCGCGTGAAGTCGCAGAGAAAGGAGCGGGTGGAGGGGAAACACACACACACACACACACACACACACACACACACACACACAGGAGACGTTAAAGAAGCTCCGCGTGCTGATGCATCTTTTTTCAAATTAGCCCTGATGTACCTGAGTGTGATTACCGTAAATAATCAAACATACGCTCAGGAACATTTTGAACTGAAACCTTCACTTAAACCTCGACCATCAGGCCGAGCACTCAGCTTTTAGTTACACATTTCAAAACACTAATATCTCATATTTTCCTCTCAAATAAAGCAGAGTAAACGTAAATATTGATCTTTACCGTAATGCTTCTAATGCTGCTCATTCCTGTTTCCAATCCGAGCATCCACACCGGGATCATTCGGAGGATTCGTTCTGAAGCAGGAGGTGTTTTTTTCCTCCAAAGTTAAGAAGAGCAACAGGCTCGAACTGGAATTTCCAGGCTAACTGGCTAATGCTGTTTAGCATCCTGAAGCAGTTTCCCATGATGCAAAGTGTGAGTTTACACGTCGTGACATCATGACTGTCTGTGCGTCAGTCTGATGTATTATTTTATCATATGAATCTGGAGAAAAGAACAAAATCACCCTGAAGTTTTTAGTCATAACCAAAAAAAAGAGCTTCCTCTGATACGGGGTCACAAACAGGAAGCTCGCCCAAAAAAGGAAAAAGAAGAAACAAAAGAATCAACGAAAACTTGATCTGTTGACGCCCAACAAAGAATATCAGCCAATCACGTCCATATTTATGACTCCATTAACCGGTGTGTGGTGACAGTAGCTGACGGCTGTTGTTTTCAAACTGAACTTTAACGGAAATATCATAACATTTTTTAAAAGAATTTTTTTGTTACAGTTACTGAAGCTAGTGTACGTCATCATATTAACCCTGTCATATTTGATACAGGAGTTTCAAAGACCTCTATCTCATTAACATGATCAATAGTTTCCTTAAAAACTTGTTAAATTAAAAAAAAAATAAAATAAAGTTTCTGCCCCCTTGAGGATCATCAGTCCACTACAGGAAGCTGAACTTTTCAAAATGGCTGCCCCCATGAAATCATCCACACACTTTCTTTCAGGAAAACCATCGCCAATTTTCAAGAAGTTGCGTTAAAAATCAAAAAAAATATATATAATTTATATATAATTATAATATATATAATTTTTCTGCATTGAATGAACATTTACTAAAAACTTCACTCAAAAAGTTGCCAAAGCCGCCCATTTTTTCAAATGTGAATCAAAAAAATATAAACAAAATGATTTAGCTTTTTTTTTTTCGTGGATAATTTTCAAAAGAAGTTACTAAACATCTCATTACACAAAAACAAGATTTTTTGGGTGACTTTTTGATCAGGCTCTAAAGGGTTAAAGGTAAGCTTATAATAAGGTGCTTAATTTGTCCTTAACCCCTTTATGACATCATCAGCTGTGTGGTTTCCATGGTGATGTGATGTAAACAATTTATAACCTTTGTTTCTTAAGACATCATCACCTCTATCCGTTATGACGTCGTTAGCTGTGTTGTTTCCGTGGTGACGGATCATTTCCATTCGTTTTAATGGGCTAAAAAACTGTGTAAAATGTTAAATATTTTAAAAAGTACAAGAGTTAGAAATTTAATGAAGTGTTGAACATTTTACGATCCGAACAGTGAATCAGTGAAAACTCGCCTGTTCTCCTTTAACTCGGCCTCTACGAACAGATGCTGGATCTTATTTTTGTTCCGTTTTGTTTCCATCGATTGCTTATTTGCAGATTTTTTAAAGACGGATGCAGATTTACGGATTGAATATTGTTTCATTTTCGCAGCTCTGTGCGGTTAAACTGTCAGATGATGAACGTAAACACGGCTGCATCAGGATGATGCTCAGATTTGTCTCTACAGGTTAAAGCTTCAGTCCTGTTTTTGTCACATTAAGATGTTTAAAACATGTTTGTGTGTTTTTTTGTTTTTTTCTTCAGCTGATTGATTGTTTTTTTGAGACGTTATTCTAAAATGTAAAAACAAACCTGTAGCGGCTCCTGTTAGCCGTAGACACATCACAGAGCAGATTCATTGATGGTTAAACAGTCGACGCAGCAGCTTGAGGAGGCGACGGCGGCGGTGGGAGGGAGTGGGTGCAGGGTTCGTTGACTTTTTGCCCTGCACCTGCGTCTTCACACTTTCATCTGTGGTTTCACACACACACACACACTAACACACGCGCTGTACAGTATGTTGCAACAGTCGCCTTAAAACGACCGGCAGACACCTCTCTGAGCCTGTCTCCCAGCTGCTGCTCAGACCTCCTGTGGAACTTTTTGTTTCCACGTGAATCTGAAAACATCTCTCATTGTGCGTGCAGCCTCAGTTCCCGTTGTACCTTTTTTTCTCTCCCGCAGAATAAAAGCGTTATATTTCAAGTGTGCAGCCTGCGGAGGTAGAAGAGTTACGAATATTAGGCATTGTGCTGCAGATTGAACATACTTTTAGTTCATCTGGGTGGTGTAATGATGTCTTATAATCCCACATCCGTATCAGCGCTGACTCCAGCGGGCCACACCCATATTTGGAGTCGAATATAATGACTTTATATTCAGTTGAACGCCGCACAATATAGTTAGATTATGCTTATTCGTCCCAATACATAAATATGTCATCTCTCGGGCAAAAGCTCTCGATTGTGCCTTGAATGAGGCAACAGGATCCCGGCGCACAATCATCTCTGTCCGTGAGTCTTTCAGAAGTTGAAGGATTTCATACAACACTTTTTTCACCGCCGTCTTATTTTCTCCCTTTTTGAAAGAGAGGGAGTTGGTTATGATTTTTCTCTTCCTCCCTCCTTTCTCTCTCTCCCCCCCCTCTATACGGGTTTAACTTGGGCTATTTCAACCCCGGCTGAAAAAAAAAGAAGAAAAAAAAAAAGTAAATGTGTTTCTAGGCTGCTTTCAGTCTGAGCTGCACAACTTATCTCCCTCTTCCTCTTTGTTATGAAATGCAGTGAGCGAATGATCGGCGTTTCTCTAAGGGACACAGAGAGTGAGTCAAAAATCTAAATGGGGAGGCGCACTCCTTGAATTACCATAAAAAAGGGAAGAGACGTGTGTGAGTGTGTGTGAGTGTGTGTGTGTGTGTGTGTGTGTGTTCAGCCTATCTCTGGTAGAAGGGTGGTCCTGACGCTCTTATCGCTTCACCAACAGGAGAACGGAAATGATTAACATCTAATTTAACCCAATCTCCCGCTCAATGGGCCGCCATTCAAAGGGACGCATCTATATGTATTTAAGAGGTAATCACTGGTCGGACCCCCGCTCTCTCACTCCCCCCTCCCTCTCCCTTTGTGCGGCGGGACGACACACAAACATATTTCCATCTGAAAGGCCTCTGCGGGTAGGTTTCTGAAGGAGAGTCGCTGCTGCTGCTGTTATTGTGCGGCTGTTTGTGTGACTTGCATCATGGTGTGTGTTTGTGAGTGTGTGTTCATGTGAGAGCAGACGCATCCCGGTGTGCCGATGCTTTCAGGGACTCTACGTGCCCCACAGACTCGTCCGTAGTTTCACTGCTCTCTCAAATATCTTCATCCAGAGGCAGCGTGAAAGTTTGATGCGATGAGACTCGCACGGATCCAAACTCACGCCAGCAGAATCAGACTCTAAAAATGAGGGTTTTTACATTTGTCAACAACTGTGACGGCAGACGTCTTTAAACGAATGTTTTTATCAGGATGAGGGAATGACTCAAAGGACACAAGGAGAGATCAAAGGAAGGAAACGCGAAGAAAAGACAAAAATAAATCAGAAAGTAGGATGAGACGTATTTTTCTTTTTTTTTTACTTCCTCTTCCTTCCTTCCTTCCTTCCCTCCTTCCTTCCTTCCTTCCATTTCTCTTTTCTCTTTTCTGTCCTTCCTCATTCTTTTCGTCCTTTCTATTGTCATTCCTTCCTTCTCTCCTTCCTTTCTTTACCACTTTCTCGCCTTCCTTCCTTTTTCCCTTTTCTGTCCTTCCTTATTTTGTCCTTCCTTCCTTCCTTCCTTTTTTCTATTCTCTTTTCTGTCCTTCCTTATTCTTTTCATCCTTTCTATCTTCATTCCTTCCTTTTTCCTTCCTTTCCTTCCTTTCTTTCCTTCCTTCCTTCCTTCCTTCCTTCCTTCCTTCCTTCCTTCCTTCCTTCATTTTTCCATTTCTCTTTTCTGTCATTCCTTCCTACTTTTCTTCCTTTCTTTCCCAATTTCTCTCCGTTCTTCCTTCCTTTTTCCCTTTTCTGTCCTTCCTTATTGTGTTCTTCCTTCCTTCCTTCCTTCCTTTGGTTTTTCTCTTCCCCCTTTCATTCCTCCTTCCTTTTCTTTGCCTATCTTCCTTTAATTCCTTCCTTGCCTCCTTTCTTCCTCTTTTCTCTCTTTTATGCTTTCCCCTCCTATCCATCCTACACTTTTTACTTCCTTCCTTCCTTTAATTCTTCTTTCCTCATTCCTTCCTTCATTTCATTCCTTCTTTCCTCATTCTCTTTCCTTGATTTCCTTCCCTTGCTTCCCTTTCTTCCTTTCCTTCCTTCCCTTCTTTCCTTCTTTCTTTTTTTCTCTCCTTTTTCCTTCCTCTTCCTCCTTCCTCTTTCCTTTGCCTTTTTTTCCTTCCTCCCTTCTGCTGTTTGCGGGTCAAAATAGTCTGAATATGAAATCCAGATCCTGATCAAATCCAGATCCTGATCCTGCCTTTAAAACATGCTGACATGTTTCCCCTGTATCGCCCCCTGGTGGTGAACCTTTTCCTTGCTCAGAGGCAGTTTGTTCATGTTGTCATAAATGATGTGAAGTGTTTTTTGGGGGTTAAATGATGGATATTTGTTTAGTTTCACTTTCAGCAGAGCAGCAGTCAAACTTCCTGGCTGAGCGAGTCATCAGACTGAAACGTCCGTGTTGTAAATACTGTTATTTATTTATTTATTTATTTATTTATTGGCTCTCTGAGTGAGTGTATTTGTGTGTTCTCCAGCAGTGTGTATCCACTGTATGTGTGATCACAGGCCTCCCGCCCGCTCTCCTCTGGTCATTAGACGTGTGTCAGTGAACAGAGAGCTGATCAAAGAGTGTTTGTCGGTGGGCCGGCGGGCCGGACGGCCACGGACCTGTCTCTAATTGGCTGGGGAGGAAACTTGTAATGAAAGGCGATTAGCCCGGCCAGGAGCCCCGGAGCAGCCAGGCGCACACCAGCAGAAATTGCTTTTTTGGTTAATGGACAGTTTTCTCCCTTCTCTCTTTCGCTCCCCTCAAAAGTCTCCCAAATATTTCCAGAAAATAAAAAGAATATCTGACACGAGTGATGAAGGACGCTGGATTTCTCATCTTCAGGTTTTTACCTCCAGTTCTGGACGTGAGATGGTTTCATTTAGGATTGAGACCGACGACAGGAAGCGCACATCTTAACTTTTAACATGACGGGTCCTGACGTCAGATCAACGAACTCAAAGTCACAGAGGAGCAGAGAGCAGGGGAGGACATTCAGGACAGGAATCGAACCGGCGACCGCTATGACAAGGACCATAGACTCTGTACATGGTGGCTGTAACTGCTGGCGCCGTTTGTTTATATTTTTTAATGAAAAAAAAAGTGAAGAATCTTACAGTGGTTAGCCTGCTAGCATGCAAACTGACTAGCATGCTAGCTGGTGCTGCAATGTAAACATACTGTGTGCTACATGTTGTATGCTAATATTAGCATAAGAATGGACCCGTGTTGCTTTAAAGGCACAGCTAGCTAGCGTGCTGCTAAGGAGGTAGCACGGACAATCTGACAGGACAGAAACGAACAAATTAACAAACCGCTGAAAACGCGGCTCGTGCCACGCCGAACTGAAAAACTGAATCTGAATTTTGCAAAATTTTGCAAATTTTTGAATTTGTGGAATAACAAGAATTTAATTTTTTAAGTAGATTAACAACAAATTCAAATCAAATTTAGTCTCAAAACATATTTAAATTCAGTTTCATGCTTTTCAAATTTGATATGATAAAAATGTTTCAGTATTTTTTCGTGGCACAAATCTCAGGTGGATTAGATTTTTGATTCAGTGGCGAAAAATGTGCGCCGGTATATTTTTTGTGCTCCTGAAGGTAAAAAAAGACTTAAACTCGTTCTGTTCACAATAAGGACGTGAAAAATCAGTTTTTATCCGTCTTATCCACCTTTGTTCATCGTGATCGCTGGTTTTGCACATCTGGTTGAACGTTTTGTTTACGTCGCCATGGAGACCAAAAAGCTGACGATGTTAGCCTAGCTGTCATACTCGCTCTAATAACCGGCTTTTAGAAAGAAAGTGACAAAATGAACGAAAATCAGAGGTGGAGTCGTAATGTGTGTAATGTTTTAAAAAAAAAAAAAAAAAAGTTTACACCGAGCCCTGTCGAGCATTAATGATTGAACGTGAGTCGTTTTGAGCTAGCTTGCTGACGGCAGGCGGAAGTCAACACCCATCAGCCTCTGAAGAAACAGGTGGATAAAAAAAACTGGTCCCAGAGATCATCCTGCGAGGATGCTGACCACTAGCTCTTTGAGCTAACTAGCTAGCTAAGAGTTAGCATGCTAAAGATTTCTCAGATTAACTCAGAAATTCAAAAACCTTTGTTTTCCCACAATGCACCTGATTCAAACCCCAGACTCTCTTTACAGACGGTGCAGTCCTCTGAGAGGCCGTATTTATTCTCCTTCATCTTTAATCTCAGCCGAGCCTCAGACCTGACCCCCCTTGTTTTTGTAGCATCAGAAGAGACCAAGGTCACCTACCTGAGCGCTGCTTTTGTCACCGGGCCAGAAAAAGACAAAAAAAAAAAAAAACCCTGCAGCAGACGGCGGGAGAGGAAGAAAGAGGAAGAAAGAGGAAGAAAGAGGAGAAGTGCTCCTCTTCGTCTTCTCCTCTCCGTCTCTCTCTCTTCTCTCTCGCTCTGTCTGGCCGGCCTTTTGTTCACCACTCTGGAGTTATATATCATGTACACGATGCATGAAGTTCACCTTGTCAGAGAAACTCAACACAACCCCACCGCCATAGGTCACTGTGCGTGTGTGTGTGTGTGAGTCTAAGTGTGTGTGTGCAGGGTTTGTCCGATTATGGAATGCATAATAGCGCTCAGGTGTGAGGCAAACCTGTCATCACCCCCATTGCTGAGATTGCACATGACCCTTTTGATTCCAACTTCTTTATTTTACACTTACTTTTCCCCCTCTTTCTTTTCCCTCGCTCTCTTTGACCGCGGCTACATGCATGTAATCTGTGTTGATAGAAAGCTCCGGAGAGATCTCCACAGCCCCCCCTCCTCCCTCTAATGAAGAAGCTGCTCTCTGCCAGGCTTCGCCCAGGGTTAAACCTGACGCTGAGTGGCCCAACTCTCCACACACACACACACTCTCTCTCATCTCCATTCAAAAGTGGCCTGGATTCTCCTTCACACTCCATTCTCACTTATCCCTTTGCATTTTGTCCAGGCAATCTTTGAAAAAATACTTTTTTTTTTTTTTTTAATCTGAAGTCTTCCTCTGCTAGATTTAAAGACAGAAGGATGAAAGAGTTGCTTTTAAATCTGTCCACTCGGCACAGACTCGGGGAAGATGTGAATTTCAGGGTCGAAGCATGCAGAGGAAAAAAATGAGAGGAATTATCAGGACAAAACTTCTCTCACTTTGATAAAACTGGATATGAAGCATGTTTTTAATTTACAGCAGAAGAAGGAAACTTTTTTACACAAACAGCTGCAGAGAAGATGCTTCCTGACAAACACACTGCAGAGTGAAAGTGTGCTTTATTAATCCTGGAGGTAAATTCAGGTGTCTGGCAGATGAAATTATAAAAATCAGCAGCGCACTTCAATCTGTGCATCTGACTGTGAGGGTAGCAGGCTGCCAGCGTTGCCAGATGGGAAATATAAAGTTATCGTATTTTGGGGGAAATTATCGTACAAAATAACTGATAATGATCAAAACAACTGTCTTATTGTTGCGCGAAAATCTCAACTGATCCCTCTGTTTAGTGTCCTACAGGCACTTTTGTGAGCATTCATCGCTCTGCCCCACATCAGCTCCTACGACCGTGATTGGCTGTCAATCGCTCTGAGACGAATGACACTTAAACTATGATTGGCTGGAAACGTCACATGATATACGATGCATTTAGGGTTTACAGATAAATCCGTCAGACTGGGGTAAATCTGGAACAACCACAGGAAATTGTCGAAATTATCGTACATTTAGCCTTTTTTTGAATTATTGATCGCACATCGTACAGAGGGCTAAATTATCGTACAAATACGATAATTATCGTACGTCTGGCAACGCGTTGCCAGACATACGAGTCATTTTGAGTCATGAAAACCTAAAACGTTGATCCAAAGTGAGATCGTTCCTAAATATTTATTTAAATATTAAACTGCAGCTTTTTTATGACGGAAGCAGAACTTCAACTGCAAACATCCTTTTTTATAAATCTTGTCAGATACAACAGGAGACGTCTGAATACCCTGCCTTTTGAAGGTCATACATCAATAAGCAAAAACAGTTTACCTGTTTTGTCTTATTTTTAGTTTCAAAGTTCTTACTGGGCTTCAAAATCTGATTTCAAGGTATTAGAACCTGAAAATGCGTCTGGTTTCTCAAAATAAATAAAAAAAATCCAATTTAAGAAACTTAATAATTAGTAAGTATTTTTTCTCACTCATTATATTTAACCTTTTACTATTTTATTTTATTTGTTTATTTATTTTTTTGCTTATTTTGACTTTAAAACAGTCAAAAATGTGAGTTTAAGCTTTTTGGGCTTTTTTTTTCTGGAACACTTGAAACTTTCGATATCTGGAACTTATTTCCAGTTTACTCCAAGTTATTTAGAGTAAAACAGTTTAAATTGAAGGAAAGCACAAAAACAGAGTTTGACTGAAGAGGTTTAGTGAAGGAAAAGAAAACACTGAAATTAAACATCAGTGAAAAAAGGACTGTACAGGATAAACTTCCCAAAAATAAAAAACATGTGATCACATTTATGAGTCTTTGACTCTTATTTTGTAGGAATAAAATAAAATAAAAACACTAAATTATGCACATGTTACATTTTTTCTCATGAAGTTTTTCCTTCAGTCTGAAAACACCTCGGTGGTGGTTTTATAACCTGTTTAAGAAAAATTTTTGATTGATTTTTTTGATTTGTTCTACCTAAAAATAAAATATTTGTCTGAACTCAGCAGGTGAATGTGGCTTAAATTAAGTCTTTTATGAAATTTTGAACTGAAAATAAAACAAATACACTTCCTTGATTTTGATTTTTTGCAGCGTGGCCTCGTGCTCACATCATTATGTTTATAAATATGGATGACATGCCCCTCTCCTCTGATTCTTAAAGAGTGAAGCCAAAATCCAACTTCTTGAATCAGAGTCACATTTCTGACCATGTTCTCTTTTTAAGCTTCTTTTCTCTCTTAGATCCTGTTTGTCACCTTTTTCTCCTCCGATTCGAGTATTTGTGAGTTCCTCCTCGGAGTGTTGTGATGGCAGAAAATAGCGAACATGGTGATAAAAAAAAACGATGCTACTCATGAGTAATGTTTCTCCTAACAGAAGAGGGAGATGGAAATATTCCTCCTCTGTTTCACTGGAGGAGGATTTCTCCCTCCCTGCAGTGAAACCTGCCTCACCCTGCCTTAAAGAGCCGCTCACCAAGCTTAAGGAATTTCCCTGGTCTGAATATCAGAGGAGGGTTTATCCTCCGATTGTCTAAGAGCTCATTCAAACTCTCAAAAAAAAGATTACTGGAAACATTTAGGCCACAAGATGCTGAATTTCACGCTTAATATGTTGATATCCGCATTCAAAACCCATAAGCCCTAAAAGAGACTGCAGAGTATGCTGTATGCACACATGTAATCGCATGCCCACACACACACACACACACACACACACACACACATAAAGACACAAACCCCGGCTCCAAAAATTAGAAAACAAGCCCTGTAATTAGCAAATTAGACTTAACTGCAGCTTTAAAGCAGCAGCCTTTCTTCTGCTCTCAGTGGATTCAGTCCTGGTCAGCTCAGAGACGTCACATTCCTGCCATAGATCAAATAGCTGAGTGTGTGTGAGTGTGTGTGTGTGTGTGTTTGGTGAAGGTAGGAGGTGAGCTGCCTCTTTAATCATTTACAGTATTTACTGCCTGACCTTTGACCCCGCGGCTGCAGCTGCCACCGGACGGGATGCCAGCTCATCTGATGCATGACTTCAGGGACGCATTACAACAGCAGGCAGAGGCGGAGCAAACTGGTTGTCCCAGATACGCAGAGAGATAAGGTGTGCGCTCGCTGTGTTTACAGAGGCAGATTGCTGTTGTTGCTGCGCTGCTCTACGATGAAACGGAGCACACCGCGTGAAAACAAATGGCAGAGATTTGATGAAGCAGACGGGGGCGGCTCGACAGAACACAGGAAGTCATCTTCAAACTTCTGTCTTCTGTCGATCAGGAAATCAGGATCAGGTTGAACCAAGTCTCCCACCGGTTGAAGATCTTGAGGATAACTTCCTCCAGGTCCACGTTCGGTACGTCTCCGCTTCATCGTGACATCGGAGCTCATTGGGTTTAAATCTAACCAATGGGCTAACATCAAACGCCGTGTTGCCTTCACGCTCCGTTTCAGATCACAGATACACAAGACTCAGATACTGGATCGAGACAGGAAGTCCGTCTCCATAGCAACATTCAAACAGGAGGATTTTCAGAATAAAGCTTCTGACGCCAGATCACATTCAGCTCTACAAAAATACTGTTTTCAGCGGCAAATAAAGACAACAGAGACGAGGAGAGGCTCATCATTTGGGCGGGAAACTGAGCAACGTTTTATATTTTTATTTCTGGAAAAAAAAAGTGTCCCATGTGACGTACAAAGTCCGAAATCTTGGGCACATTTTTAAAAAGGACTTGAGTGATGATGATGACCTGTTTTCTACAGAAGAGGATTAGGACCACTGGAATACAAGAAAATGTCCATTATTATTATTATTATTATTTAGGGATGAGCCGGATATTCGTTTCAAACGAGTACTCGTTACGGATAATGCATTTTTGCCGAGTCCGAGCACAACACGAGTTTTTTTTTTAGGATTATTCGTATCTGCGCTAAAAGAATCCTCATTGGGTATCAACAACTACTGTCTTCACTCTTCATGCTCTGTGATTGGCCAGTCACACACAGCACACCCCCCTCCCTGCACCCACATGCTGCAGCGAGGAGGTGCCTGCTCTCCTCTTTCACACACACACAGACAGGCAGCGAGTGACAGCGACTGCTTCTCTTGCTTGCTTGAGTTGACTGTAGTTTACGTTGCTCTAATCTCTGTACTACTCACTCAGTTTTCTTCTGCTCGTCTCTATTGAGGTTTGTTTGGTATTTAAAGTTACTTCTTCAACTTATTTCCTGTCATACGCGATGCATGTGACAAGACGGGGCTGAAAACGGCTCGTGTCGCGCTGGTCAGTGCCTCTTGCTTCAATTCAGGACCGTTTTTTTAAGGTTTTCGTTGTCTCGCATCTCTTTAGTCCTTTTTTTATATTTAAAGTTACTTGATTAACTGTTTTGCAACGTACACGCAACGCATTTGAAGGCTTAAAGCTGTAAACTCCTTCTGTCGCGTGTCCCCCTAGTTTCTCCACGCCGGTCTGTTTTTCTTTAGTTGGAAAGCTTTGCCCATTCTGAGCACAGTGTTTTTGAAAATACAGTGAACAACAAGGCATATTTTTGATTTTTTTTTTGCCACTGAATGTTTGCACAAATCACCTGTTAAATTTACACAGATCATAATTACTATTGTGATAAACAACAATAGTTTGAATCTCTTTTGAGGCTGTTTTTTTTTCATTCAAATAAAAAATAAATATAGCCATTTCAAATCAACTCTTGCCAGTTTCAGACTTAAAATAATGTTCGAATTTAAACCCCGCCCATTTTCGGACAAAACACGCCCACTTCTGGTTTAGGCCCCGCCCCCTACGAGTACAGATACGGATACAGATAATGGTGTACTCGCTCATCCCTTTTATTATTATTATTATTATTATTATTATTATTATTATTATTATTATTATTATTAATAATAATAATAATAATAATAATAATTAAAAAATCAGAATTCTGATTTAATTTCTCCAAATTTTGCGTTTTTTTTTTTTTTTTTTTTAACCCTGGCTTTAATGTCAGAATTTTCACTTTTTTCAAAATGATGATGATAATAATAATAATAGCTGTTCTGAAACTGTTCATGTTTGATTAATGAGGGGACATCATTTTGTCAGTGACTTTTATCATTTTTGAAAAACGCTGAAACAAATATTTTTACGTGTTTAATCACTGTGAACTGTTGCTGCTTCACCTCTGTTTTCCCTGTTTGGTCATTTTTCATCTCATGTTCATTTGAATGCTGATTTAAAGTATAAAGAAAATGAGGGAGTTTGCTTTGCCTCATGGGAAATAATCACCTCTGTAAAAACACTGAATGAAACTGGACACACAAACGGTAATACTGCATCAGGGCGAGTGTATTTTACCCTGACACATATTTATGCAACAACAGCGCAGGTGGAAGCTGAAGTCTGTTGTCTGAACACAACATTAAAGCGGCTAAACTGGAGACGGAAACTATCTGATGTTATGGTTCAGAGTGTTTGGACACAAACAGGGAGGCAGCGGTTTGAGCCTCACGTCTACGAGCTGAAGGGATGATGTCATGTGATTCAGTGTTCAACTACAACACAGTTTAGGATGCTGAGACAGAGAGCGGGGATCCAAGAGTTAAAAGGCCATCGAAAAGTTTAAAGAGAGACTCTCATGTAGAGAAATAAAGGTTCACAGTCGTCCTCCGAAGGTCCCATTTCAAACATTTGACTTCACGTCACTTTTATTCAATATTGACACCTAACTGCCGATCTGAACTGATGCGGAGCTGAGTAAACCAACCAAATGTCACTTATGTCACACAGCTTTAATGTCCTCTCAGCTCTGCTCTTCACTCAGGAGCTAAAAATGCACCAAATGTAGCCTCAAGAGTTTTTTACGCACCTGATTGTGACCGAGACGAGCTGTTAGCATCTCCGCTCTGTGCTGCGCAGAGCTGTGTGCTCACATCCTGACGGAGCGAAACTCCAACCACCTCACAGGGGCATAACCACACTCATTAAGGGGCATAAGAGCGATTTAAAGAGGGGGTATTGTGCACCCTTTAGTCTTCACCCCCCCCCCCCAAAAAAAAAAAAAAAACAAAACAAAAAACCTACATTTTTCTCTCACTGGTGTTTCAGGTCCAACGTGTCTGAAACGCTTCATTTTTGTTTTCTCTCTTTAAGGAAACCCCCTTCCTTCTGATTGGCCAGCCCTGTGGAAGCCTGTTAGGAGGCGGAGCTATAGACAGTTGTTTGCAGACAGATTCAGGGTTTTGTTTTCCAACTTATGAAGGAAGTAGAGGTTTGAAAATCTGCAGACATTTAGTCTGAACATTCAGCATCAGCACTTTACGTCCATGTTTACAATACGAGAAGGTATAATACCCCCTCTTTAATATTTTTGTGAATCAAGCCCTGGATGTTTTCAGCCTTTTGGGCCTTTTTGCATGAATATTCTGTAATTCAAACATTTCAACTATGTCAAAAGTATATAGTTTAAACCTTTTTAACTCTTTGCACAATCTGTGCCGTGCCTTTAAGAAAAACAACACCCTGCTTTAAAATCATCGTTTGAACATCCAAACTTTAAGTTTCAGGAAAAGGACGTTTTGTTCTCTGATGTCAGAATCTGTTTTCTGTTCAACAACAGCTGAAAGTAGATGAAATGGAAAACAATTGACGAAAAGGTGTGTGTGTGTGTGTGTGTGTGTTAAGGAATGTCAGGTGTGTGTCTGTGTAAAGCTGATGTTTATGTTCGTACCCAGGTCAGCCCCACAGGTATGTTTCAACCACAACATTACCTCCCATTGACCCCCCTAATGGACAAGGTGAGCGAGCAGTCAGCGGAAGGAGTGACGCCCCTAAAACACACACCAACACACACACACACAAGCAGCTACACACACACATACACACACACACACAGCTTGGAAACTACAAACCAAAATACCGACATTAATCTGAAGTTGGACACAAACCTGAAATTACTGCCTCTCAAGACCAACGGAGTGTGTCGGCGGTTTTTCTGCCCCGCTGGCAGGGATGAAGGGAAGATGAAGGAGCGAAGGAGTGAACGTATGGAGGGAGGAGAGTAGGAGAGGAGGAAGAGAAGTGACCCAATGAGAGGAGGGGATGAAAAGCACTCTCAGAAAAAAGGAGGATTTAAAAAAAAATCAGATTCTTGAGGTGTTTCATCACTTGTGTTGGAGGAGAGGAAGAAGATTTGGTCAATGGAAGAAAAATAATGTCTTTTTATTCACGACATTGTGTTTGTTTAAATTGCCACTTCACAACGGTACACACACACACACACACTTCTCCGCGTACACACACACACACACGCCGATGATTACCATACTCCATATTACTGGTGTACAGATAACTGCTTGGCTCCCATGGGCCTGCCAATCCACTGTAATCCCTCAAACACTCTGAATTTTCATTTCAAACAAAAGCTCAACCGCCAGAAGACACAAGGAAGCATTTTGTCGCCTCCTCTGTTTTCTCTTTCCTTTTTTTTTTTTTTTTTTTTTTTTCCTCTCCCGGCCTCATTTTTGTCATCGTCGTCGTCGTCTCCGGGCTTCCTTCCTCGCGTTCCAACCACTTGTTCCCTCTTCTGTGTTTGTCTGAATTTGTGAAATTCAATATCAGAACGATAAATGATGCTCACTCCACCACAGCGGGCCTGATTTGGCGGGGAGTGGTGTTGGACATAATTCAATATTTACTGTGATTATAATTCCATCTCTGGGGCCGTGTAAGTCGTCGTCATGGCGCAGAGGTAAGACGTCCTCGGGTGGGTAATGCAGGTGATCAAAGAGACGGAGGTGGGGGGGAGGCATGCTTTACATTCCTGACTCCTGCTGCATGGAAGAAGAAGCCCTTTGGCTTCCTATAGGTTACCTCATCTTCTTTAACGTCCAGACTGCACGCTGATATGACTTCATGAAGCGCTCTGAACAAAGGAAAGAAAAGGAGCGCTAAAGCGTGCACTTACAGGTGTGATCTTTGTTCAAATGTGTCATGAATGTAACGGTGCTAAAGTCACATAAAAGAAAATGTTCCTCCTAAAACCTTCGGCGGCAGTAATGCTCACTGTGCAGTGGTGCAAAATTGTGCACACTGGTGACATCATCGTTCATGTTTGAGTTTTGAAGGAGTGAGACATCTTGCATCTTTACTATCTTTGCTGAGAGTGGCGCAATGCAACACAGCAACCAGGAAGTGACACGTAAACAGACCACACAACAGCAATTAATCGTAAATTGTACGGTGGCTGAGAAGGCCGGAGGATCTGAAACAGCGCCCCCTACAGGCCTGGAGCACTTCTGCTCTCAAGCCTCGATTTGAAGCTTTTTTTTTTTCTTTTGCGTTTGTTTTGTTTTTGTTTTTTTCTTTGCATTATTTGTACATCTTCTCAGTGTGTTTCTGAGGTTGTATTCGCTTTGGACTTTGCATGTGTTGAAAACAGGTGTTAATTTTGCAGCTCCTGATAAAGATCATTTGGAGGTCCTGCAGCTCTTGTCAGCCACCGTAGCACCGGACTCTGCCAAAACTTGATGTTCCTTCCAGATCTGTTCTCTGGAGCTTGTATTTTATCGGAGCATGTCAGTAATGCACGACTGTATGAGGAGAAGCAACAGCGACAATCAACTTAGAGTCCACAGTTAAAGCCACACTATGTGAGTTTTACATTTTCAGTCCCTCACTTTAAAGCTAGATTTAAAAAAAAAAAAGCTGTTTGTAAAGAAGTTCCAATAAGTTATTGTGTAACGTTTAAAGTTTGTTAGTTGCTGCCCGAGGATGAAGATGACGCTCAGTGAAGTGGTCACTTCGTCCATATTGGGGTTTTTACCCATTAATGACTGATTAGCCATGAATTTACAGGCTACTTACCAAAGATATCAATAATTTATCAAACAATAAAGCTTTAAAGATTTTTTTTAATAAAGGTTCTGTCTGTAAAAATGGGAACATTTAACAATATTGAACATTTAGATTCTGGAATGAAGAATTTTGTCATCAAAACATGGATATTTGGAGAGTCCGCCATATTTGCGGAGACATGGGGGTCAAGTGTTGGTCTCTATGATGGGACCCTGAATCCTTTTCCCATGTCGTCCATCTCCTGGCTCAGCAACACAAGGTATCCTACAGTACCTGCGCGTGGAGGCCCGTCTCCGTGCTGACTGTCAGGTGAGCCAGTGACGGTGATAAGAGAAGACCAGAGTCATTACAGGGAGGTGGAGGAGATAAGCTAACTTAAATTGGATATTACAGCCGTTCCACAAAAACTGAGACGGGGAAGAAGCAGCAGATGAAGGCGGGGGGGGGGGGGGCATGTTTGACGCTGCATATTTGCAGCGTCGTCACTTTTTCCTCTTTAAGTAAGTAAGACTATAAGCGGAGAAACCCTTGAAATGAAATCTGTGTGTGGTGGAGGACTGAGGCGTCATCGTGGTGGTGTTGCAGTGTTGAAGCCTCGCTGTGTTAAGCCTCTTAGATTACAAAACACTTTGGCTGTGTGTGTGCACGCTTCTGCCATTTAATTATCAGTCAAGATTCCCGCCTGGGTGTAGACGGGGAAATTCTACATGCAGCATCTCAAACATTCCGTCTTATTTCAGTGTTTGCAGCTTCCAGAGCTCTTGAGGAACCTCACGAACCTCAAAGCTGTGACACTTTTCGGCCGTGCCGCCATGTTTCTGCAGAGTTCCTCCTTCCATTTTCTCCACAGGGCGTCCAGGTCTCTGTATAAGCGCCTGTAAACAATCCCTTCTCACAGCGGACGTCATTTTGGCATCACGTCCGTCATCGCTAGGCTGCACTTGACCAGTGCGACTGTCACTACACCTATTACCTGTAACCATTCAGGCTCTGCCCAAACCTCCAAAGGCCTCCTTGTTCTCCAAGTTGCACGGCTGCCCGGCAGCACTTCGTTGGCCCGCTGGCTACTGACCCCTGGTCTGGCTCACAGTCTGGCGCTGGCGCCTTCCATTAGCTTAATTACAGCCATGAAAGCAGTGCAGAGCGAGGCCAACATTAGGGCCAATTAGGGCTGCCCAGCATGGACCCCGACTAGGGTTGGGTTACTCGTACACAAAAAGACGTTACGAGTCTCGAATCTTTGTGTCTAAACCTCCTGATTTTCTAAGTCCAAAACCTCCACCTTAACCTCCAACCTTGAACCTCAGCGGAGTTCGGATTTCGAACCAGCCACCTTGCTGTCGAATTCAGAGGAAAAACGGACTCAAAGACGGGGAGCCTTGTACAAAGAGAGCGAGGCTTGTGTCTGTCCATTCATGCGTGTGGATGCGGATGCCGAGCCGGGGAGCCGGCGGTAATTTGTGGCTGTGACAGCGAGATAATAAGGCTTGTGTCTTCCCTTCAAATAAAAAAAGGTGGAGACCCTCCTCTTAAGACACTGTCCTCTCTGTCTTTTGTTTCCTTGAGGGCCCCTGCAGGTATGGATGGATGGAGAGAGGGATGAGCGGAAAGTGTCCATCATGTTGTTAGCCGGGGAAGAATGACTATCATTAGGGAGAAATGTTCCTGTTCAGCTGAATCTGTCATTTCCCAAAAATCTGCCAAGAGGATGAAACTCGTGTCTGGTTTTATGGATGGGAACAACTTAAGTAAACAGTGAAACCAAGAATGAGGCATTTTTTGCACAAGGGTTTGGTTTTTTTCCCCCAAAGAGAAAAAGAAGACGAAGGGGTCAAAGCGATCTCGATGCTTGGTGAGCTTGCAAAACTTGTCCACAAACCAGCCGGACTATTTCCCGTCATGCACATCCTAAATTTACTCCGTCCCCGCTCTGTTCAGGCCCCTCAGCCGCCGCAGCGTGCAGGATTCTGCAGCCAGGACGCTGATTAATTGTGAAATCTGTCTAGAACAACACAAAGCCGAGTCACGGCACTCGTCACGGCGCTCGGCTTACCCAAGACTCACTGCTGTCAACACTCGGCGATATGATCTATACAGAGGATGAACTTTGCCTGTTTGGGGCTTAACTGATAAACCACATACACACAAACACACACGGAGCAGATAACCAGCGGGAGGCACGCGCTCCCTGATGTGTGTCAAGAACAGGTGAACATCCACCTGCCTCTTGCGTTGAAAACTGTTCTTTCAAATGAAGCTTTTTAATTTCGCACGCCGTCCGTGGCTGCAGCAGGCAGACTCCGTTCAAGGCTGCGAGCAAGAAAAGCTCGGTCAGTTTACATCAGATTCTCCCCTCCGAAGGTCAATATTGTCAAAGCGAACCAGAGTCTGAACACGTACAAACACACAAACACCACATGTGATTGCTTTCGCCTGCAGGAGCTGCAGGTAATTCATGGGAGATTGGTGACGGTCTGAGATGTGCACCGTTGTGTGGAGAGAGTGTATACATGGGAACCAATGGGGTTTACCTGTGTGTGTGTGTGTGTGTGTGGATGTCTGGGTCATCTGCAGACGGCCCAGCCTCACCTTATCTGCAGCGAGGTGGGCTGTGTTCGCAGAGATTAAACACATTTTCGGAGCGACGCTAACTGCCTGGGCCTAAAGAAACGCGGGCAGAGGGAGAGCCAGTGTAGCTGCAGCCTGTGTTGTTGTTAGCTGAGGAGAAAATCCTTGTTCCCAACACTGATAAGGACATAAAGTGTTTCTGTCCCCAAGGGGGCGGGAGGCAGATTCAGCCTCTGTAGATCTACTGTAATGAATATCAATGGCAGGGAATGGGGCTGCTCCCGTCCCTTTGGGCCTCTGCTCGCTGCTCCCCTCTCTTCTGCTGTCAGAACTGCGACAGGGACACTATGCATGAAAATGCGAGGCTTAATATATGGTAATGCTATGTAAACACGGGCTGATCTGAGAGGGAGGTTTGGAGGGAGAATGGATCGACGGTCTTCCGCGCTCAAAGCTGGGGAGTCGGGGAGTATATATCTCCGAGGCCAACAGTAGCCTCTGAGCACGTTTATCTGGAAATGAATATGATACACTAAACAGGAAGTGTGAGGGGGGGTGACAGAGGAGGGGAGGAGGGGAGGAGGGGGATGTGGTTACTGCAAACTCAGCACCACCTCAACCAACCACTCCTCTTAGTTTCTCACTTTTTCTTTATTTTTCCATTTCCCTCAATAACTGAAGGGGATTCTGCAGAGTTGAGTCCACTGATCACTCCGCAGATTGGTGCAACATTTGATGCTATCATTTGGAGACGTGTGTTGGCTGTCCATGATGAGAATTTCCCGTTCCGCGACATCCCAAAGGAGCCCAACTGGACTGAGATCTGGGGACTGTGGAGGCCACTGGAGTCCAGGGAACTCATCATCATGTTCAAGAAAACAGTTTGAGATGATCTGAGCTCTGAGACATGGAGCGCTATCCCGCTGGAAATCTCCATCAGAAGATCAGTTTCCTCTTTCCTTTACAAAATCTAAAGGTACTTACCGAGAACATCTCAAAGCTTAATTGTTCTCGGAGGAGCGATGAGAAAGGACGCTTCGCAGATGTCTTTTCACTGGTAGACACGCCCCAACATGGGATATCACTCACTGACACTGCAGTGGCCAAGTGACTACCCAGGGAGGAAGACCGGATTGAACAATGATGACATGAGTGGTAGACAAAGACGCAAGTGGAAGATAATGACGACACAAATGGAACACAATGACGACAACATTAGTGGAAGACGAAGACGACGTTAGTAGAGGACCAAGACGATGCAAGTAGAAGACGACACCATTGGTGGACGATGACAGCGTCAGTGGACAAGGAAGAAGACGACGTTAGTAGAAGATGAAGATGGCGTGAGAGGAAGACAACAAGAATGTAAGTGGAAGCCAAAGACAAAGACGACCAAGTGACCGATGAGGTCAACACAAGTGGAAGACAATGACGACCTTAGTGGAAGGGATGGACATGGGGTTGATCTTAATGAAAGACACCAAAAGGGTGAAACTGTGGAGCTTTGAGGTCACCCATGGTCAGCAACAAGACTCAGGTAGGCTGTGGACTTTAAACCAGACTCAGTTGGTACTAAGGGGTCCAAAGTGAGCCAAGAAAATCTTGCCCACACCATTAGACCAGCAGTTGGCTGAAACGTTGATCCAAGGGAGGACAGATCCATGCTTTCATGATGTTCCCACCAAATCCTGAGTCCACCATCTGAAATCCAGACTCATCAGACCAGGAGAGGTCTTTCAGTCTTCTGTGGTCCAGATGTGGTGAGACTGTTGAATCTTAGCTTCAGTTTCTTGTTCTTAGCTGACAGGAGGGTCACCCGCTGTGATCACCACGTTTTGTCTTCTTTAAGTTTTTTCATACGTGATTCAAACATGAAAAGTCTCTTCTTGTTGTTCTGGAGCGTAAGCAGGATATTCAAATCAGCTTCCTCCCGTCTCAGAGGTCACCTGAGCCCCTTGTGAAAATGAGAAAATAACCCGCTGGCTGCTACTGGCAGGCATTTCTTACCACACACACACACACACACCGCTTCAGCTACTTCCTCCTGTCTGTCTGGTCAGGGGGGAGGCGGGGGAGTCAGTGTTGGGAGTATTGTCTATAAAGCGGTATTGGTTTCCCAAAACTCAGGCGACGTCGCATTCCTCAGCAGGAAGGCCCGAGACGAGCCACCTCATCGTCTGCCGCCATTCATCAAGTTAAAAATAACCTCCTGCTGGTTATCGTTTCATTCAGCGGGTCGGCGTGTTTTTATTTGACACGTAACCAAAGAGCAAGAGGAGGACAGAGAGACGGAGAGAGAGGGGGAAGAAGGAGACATGAGAGAGGAGTGTGTGTGTGTGTGTGTGTGAGAGAAGTGTGTGTTAGTGAGATGCCGTAGCCCGAGGCAGCGAGGTGGGATTTGTAAGCCCTTTGTAAGTAACAGGCACCACTCTTAGCAGGCTGAAGGTATGTTTTTGTGTGAGTAATCCGTGATGGATGTTTTAATTGAAAGCACAAGGCTTTTAGGGCTGTTTTCAGAGACCGCAGCCAACATCTGACACCTCCACTCAGACCAAACCCCCAACACACACTCACACACACACACACTGAAACCCCAACCCCACCCCTCTGCACTGTCAGACAGCCGTACGTGGCCCGGGTCAGACTCTGAGTACACACGTCTGTAACCAGACGACATGACGCACCGAATTATTCCACAAAGTCTTAACGTGACGGAGTTTGTGCAGCTCGCTCGAGTCAATCACGCGGTAACTTTCTCTGCAGTCTTTGATTTCTTTATGCATTTCCACCACGTCTGTGTCCGGTCCGTCTCCGCTCCGGGTCTTATCCAGCTGATAGGAGACCAGAAGACCGTAACAATGCACCAATATGCACAGAGCAGATCGAGAGGAACAGGAAGTCAGGCCTCGAAACACCATGAAAACATCCAGTTAACCCTTTCAAAATAAAACACTTTGTGTCAACGTCAGATCGAAACAAATGAAAATCAAATAAATACATTTTTCTATGCTTTTATTTTGCTTTTGTGTGCCTGTTCGTGCCGTCAAAAGACCCAAAGTGAGGCAGCGTTTAACCACTAAGACCCACAATCTAATTTAAAGTCATATAATTTTAATCTTTTATATATTTATTTATCTTATTATCTGTTTTAAAGCAGTTTATGTTTTGATTTAGTTGTTTATTTAATAAGTTTATCAGCTCTTTAAATCATAAGCATCTAAATCTGTTTTATTTTTATTTTCATTCTTTTAATTTGGTTCCTTTTGTTTCTTCTTGAGTTTTAACATCTTATTCGTCCTTCGGTGTTTCCTCAGTTCGTCGGCACCGTTTTTATTCATTTATTGTTATTTATCTTCTTTTTATATCTGTTTGCCCGATTGGTTGATTAAACCTGAACCTTGTCTCTGAACAGGAAGTGGTTTCAGTCCTCTGGTTCTGCGGACGTAGCGTCACCTCCTCCATTTCTTCCCATTTTGTCATAAATTTGTCAGAAAGTTGTCGTGAGAATAACTTCCTTGTTACTTTTTTTTATTCCAACTGAGCATCTTTAGGTTAGAAAACTCTCCAAACAGGTGTGCAGGGTGTGGCTAAAGCTAGCAGAGCTAGCTCCGCCAGTTTTCAAACCTCCTCGCGTTTTAAAGACGTACAAACTTCCAGCTCTAACTTTTCTTTTCTTCATCGATACAGAATCTTGAACAACGAGATTTCTTTCTCCTTCTTTCTCACGTCTGTTTTTTTGGATTTCTGTTTTTTATATTCTTCCTTTTTGACCCCTGAAAAGTTCGACAGTCCTGAGGTCGTTTAAAAGACTCCGGATAGAAAGTTTTATCTCCTCAGACCAGCTTTGTTTTCTCCTGACATGTCGGATGAAGTGCGTGACGTTCCGAATGTTGAACATCACGAGTTGGGATCGTTCTCTTCAGATTAAGATGTTTGAATAATTCTGACCATGCTTTCAATCGCTCTCATGATTCAGAGCGTCTGTGAGTTTCTTCTTCTGCTCCATTCGTACCTGCGTGCTACAGGGCAGATGAATCATTCCTACGGCAGCCCGGGTGGGGCCGGGGCCCCTGAAGGAAGAGGGTGAGAGGGGGGACCATAAATTTACAGCATGATGAGCCAGATTCAGAGGGATTGACCCTGTTTGACCTCCTCTCCTGATCCTCACCCAAAGGTTCCTCATCCTGTGAATCCTTAAAAAAAAAACGAGCTGGTTCTGTTTCCAAGAAGTGTGTTTGACAGTGAGTAAATGGAGCAAGCTGTGGGAGGGGAGGAGGAGAGAAACTTCAGAGGGATTTCTCCTTTCTGTCTCCTGTCACTAGTTGCCAATTTACCCCCCAACGCATTCAGAATCAAAACTTAATTAAAATTTTGAATAAATAAAAACAACGGAAAAAAGGGAAGTTATTGAATTCTGAACCCTTTGATAGATTTATCCCCCCAACCCCAGAATAATGCAAAATAAGATTTAATAACACCTTTCATATGGAGAGTACAAAGCCGGCTATTTGCATTAAAGTGTAAATCGGCGTCGGGGAAAAAGGCAGCGTGCCTCTAAGCTTATTGATGTTGAGTTCTGAGCAGCCGGGCGGCATTGTTTCATGCCGCAGCTTGACGGATGTCAAGGTGATTATAGTTTAGATCACCCGTAAGAAGACAACGTTTTGAAATGTTAAAATACAGACAGGCCACACAAAAGCCTTCAAATGTTTGTTTTACTGGGAGGGGAGAACGGAGAGAGCGACAAACTCCCACTGAGTTTCAGTGTTCGCTCGTAATTCTCACAGAGGATGGATAACGCCGCCGCCGCCGCCGTCGCCGTTCAAACAATCTGACAATTTGTTGGATTCTTCTGACGGGCGCAAAGTCCTTCTGCAGGAAACCATTACTGAACAGCAGAGTGACAAAGAGCGAGGAGTGTTCCCGGGGATTGTTGTATTAGCCCTATCTGCCCCCCCCCCCTCCCCTCACCTCTGTTTGAAAGTAAGCCACGAGGCAGGGAGAGCGAGGAGAGCGAGGAGAGCGAGGAGAAAGTTTGTGTGTTTACAGTTTGACAGCAGCGAGGCACAAAGGGAGCGATCTTCAGAGGAGGAGAGAGAGAGAGAGCAGATTCATTTATTAATCAGAGGAAAGAAACAGCAGACGCTGTGATCTCAACGTGTCGATGCTGCACCGAAAGATGCAAACAGCAGCTTCTGAGTTTACAAACGTATCAAAGTAATGCAGTAAAATTTAAACAGTTAGTTTGGAGCAAATTTTAGTGACTTTCAGATGGTTTATGATTCAAAGTCATTTAATGCAAAACGTACCTTAAAACAGACCACAGGAGGAAGACGTGACTTTGTGATTTCTGATAACGCCTTTTAATGCAACGGGTACCCCGAGACGGATGCACACAGACAAGAATAAAACACATCTTACATATTTGAAATGATGAAATCCGACAAAAATAAATTACCTCAAAGCCGCTGCCGAGAGATTTAGTTGAAAAAGAGCAAGATAGAACGAAAACAATACTGTGCAAAAAAAAGAAGACGACAAACTTTAGGTCACGTGTAAAGAACGCAAAACACTAAAGAAGATGCAAAAAAACTGAAATCTAATCAAATGTTTTTATCTTATTTTTCAGATTTTTTTTTAAAAAAAAAGGATTTTATGAGATTCATTCTGAACAGAATTTATCTGAAAAATCCACAAAAACAAGACAAAAATAACAACTAAAACTAAAACTACTTATCGGATACAAAAAAAAAAATTGCTTGACAAATTTTGTCTCTCTTGTTAGAATTTTTTTTTTCTAACGTCATTTTTTTCCTTTCAGTATCTTAAAATAAGACGTTTTCTGGACGTCTCAGGCTGGTTTTAAGTTTCATAGACAGAAATTAGACAAACACGAACGCTTCGATTTCATTTTTTTGCAGAGTAGTAACCGTAGTTTATCCTTCAGACGTCACCTGAAGTCTTCTCATCGTCTTCTCGTCTCTTCGTTTGAACTCTCTCGCCTTCCTATCGATGTCGCGCGTGTCTCTCTTCCTCCTTTGGAACAGGTGAGATCTGTTTTAGTTGCCTCTGTTTGGAGGTACCCTTGTTTTTTTTTTTTTTTTTTTTTTTTAATTCTTTATTAGCAAGTGTAGGTATACAGAAGTACACAACAATGAACAGTCATCAAACAACAATCATCAAACATATGCCAGGGGGTGTAATATCTATAATAGTTTATATACTATATATAATATTATAATGGTTATATAATATGGGTATAATAGTTTATTTACATTCAAAAATCTTATAATCAGTACAAATAGAAATTGTTTTTAATGCCTTTTTGTTAAGGGAACCACTAATCATCTTTATATAATATAGAGTATCACTATAAAAATATTTAAATATTGGTTTTTGTTTACCGTACTTGCATTTGTGTAAATAGAACTTGGCTAGGATAATCAATAAATTTATAATAAAAAAATATATCTTCTTTTCTATGTCTTCTGAAAAAATAAAAAACAACATTCTCCCATTTTAATGTGAAAGTCTTGTACAGCTGTCCAATAATGAATCTAGTGAAGTCTTTCCAGAAAGATGTAGAGATGCATCTCTTACAGTTGTTACAGTAACAAGCAGCATGGTGGTGGTTAGAGGAGGCCTCCACAGACCTCTGTTCCAGTCTGACTCCTCCCCCCTGGCTGCAGGTGTTCTCCTCCTGCCTGATGACCCCAGGTAACCCCTCGAGCTCCCACCTCCACAGGTGAATCTGTTAAAGCGTACGTCCAAAAAACGAAGTTTTATTATCTCAAACGAGCGAGAGAAGGGCTTTAATTTAAGTTTCTGCTTTCAGCTGCCAGTTTATTACGTTCACTAAGGTAAGACTAATACCTGAGAGTGTGTCGGAGCAGAATTACACTTTGAAATGAGCATCAGTGCCAAAAACACAGAATTGATTTGATTCTTAATTTCAACTCTAACATGAAACTGGATCCACTAACAACCTGAAAGTTTTCTTTAATTCAACTTTTGTTGAATATTTGAGGTTAAAATCTGGTTTGTTTTAAACCCTTCAGAGGTCAGAGGTCAGAGGTCAGAGTTCAACTCCTGACTGTAAAAATGAATAAAATGTGATTTCCCATGATGCCAGAGTGACTCGTGGCACGCAGCCCATTCATCCTCCTCATTAGTGATGAGAACAACCTGTAGATTTATAACACCTGCACTGCGTGTGTGAGTGTGTGTGTGTGTGTGTGTGACACTGCAGATGACCTCGCAGATTTACAGCTCTGTCATTAAGGCATGTGACACACAGTTACACCGCAGCCTCAGGTGAGAGACGTGTACACGTACTGCCTGTACTGTACATGTGTGTGTGTGTGTGTGTGTGTGTGTGATGAGGATACTGAGCTGTGTAACTACTGCACACACACACACACACACACTCTGCACATTGATGTCTTCTCCATTTCCTCATAGATTATCGTTCCTCTGCAGGAGAGACGCAGCGCTCCGTCGATTCTCCACACACCAAAAGAAGAAGAAAAAAAAAACTCCAAATGATAAATTTTCACTACAGAGATTTTCATTTTTGCTTCCATCATTTTTTTTTTTTTCTCAGGGGATAAAATATTTTCGGGGGAGAGAGAGAAAGAGAGAGAGAGAGGTGCTGAGAGGAGGGATGGATGGAGAACAGGTAGAGGGAGGAGGAGGAGGACGAGGAGGAGGAGGAGGGTCAGGTTAGGGGTCACGTGTGCGAAGGAGATAAGACCTCCTCATTCCATTTTGAGTGACAGGACGGGGGAGGGCTCAGCGACGCACCCTGCAGTCACACACACACACACACACACACACACACACACAGCTCCTCCATCACTCTCCCTGCTGCTATCACACTTTCTGGAGGCCATCACTCTCTCTGCCTCTCCCTCCCCGCCTCTATCATCCTCTCCATCATCCTCTTCTTCCTCCGTCACCTGCTCCCACTTTTCTACTTTCATCAAGTCTTTCTTCTTTTTTTTTTTCAGCCTCAGCGTTTGTTTTCTTTCTCTCTCTCTCTCACATCCTCTCTCGTCAGGAGACGTCCAAGCATTAAAAAGTCCTCCACAGTTTTTATTCTTCACTGAATTCTCTCACGTTTCTTCTTCATACCCAGAAAATGTGCAGAAGAGATTTCAGATTAAATCTTCTGAAGGAAACTACATCAGACATCAAACCTGAAGCGGACGTAAACATAATCGAGCCCATTTTTAGCTAATTCTTCTATTTTCTAAATCTCATTTTATAAATTTGTCACCACGAGAATCTTACGACAAAAAGAAGTCAGTTTAAAAGTCTGAAATTGTTCCTTTTAATTCAAATAGATTCTTTTGAAGGTCTCCGTCAGCATTTACGTTTATGGTTGGAAATCAATGCTTTTATTTTCTTATCTTGTGTTTTCATTTGTCCCTTCTGGGACACCATAGTCACTCTGGAACAAACTCTCAGATGAGTCACTCAAAGAGTCAAACGTGTTGTGCACTTTGTGTCAAACAGAAGTAAAATATCACCAAAGTTCTTTGATTTTGAGCGACCGGGTACGAGCGAAGCATGCAGGCGCAGCTTTCAGACTGAAGGATGAAGCATGAAGGCGTAGCAGCGTGACACAATCCAACGAAGAAGAAAAATGTGACCATGGAACGCCGTTTCGTGACGCCAATTTTACAACTGAAAAGAAAGTTATCTTCAGGAAGTCGACTGGAGATTCAAACATGGCGGGGTTATGTGTTGTTCAGTCACAGGAAGTGACGATTCTTTCCACCAATCAACAGACTGCACTGTTTCCAGCTCCATCCTCTGGGGTCGGATCGGTTTGTCTGGCACCCCAACAGAAGGGGACCAAAAACTGGGTCGATAATTTGGGGACCTGTGTCCAGTTTTTCCGGACAACCGTCAACTACCGCAGCATGATGTGAATGAGTGACATCATCTCAGGCAGTGAGTGAAGCAGCCGGCTGCTAACGTTTGTTAGCCCTCAATATTAACACGAGGCCACGTTATATTAATGTTCAGCTAAGAAATGAAAACTAGCAGTAAGCTAATGAACTGATGCAATATTTGCTCCTTCCCCAGACATAATGGACAACAGACAGTTCCTAACAAAGAAGCAGGAAGTAAGTCAAAATGTCCCCACAATAACGGTGTTTTGCTAACGGAAACGTTAGCTGACTTATTTCAGTTGTTGATAGACAAAAAAAAATGCTTAATTAATTCATCTCGATCCCTTTTGACAGCAGATTGATACTGAGATTGAGTCGGTAGCAGGAGCAGGGTCAGCAGCTTGTGACGTGAGGGCTAACTGTGATTTATGGGCTGGTTTTGTCTCTTTAAATGACAGAAGGCGGAAAATTTTCGGAAGCTTTTTGTAATCTGAGCAGAAAGGAACTACAGTAGCCTTTGCCAGTAATTTTGTGTTATAAAGGCGACATGATGTCATGTCATACCTGTTCACTGAGTGAGATTATGAATCTTCTTATATAAATACAGTTCACTGTCATTATTGTTTGGAATGGTGGCATGTTCTGTCACATCTAAGGCTAAATTGAAAAAAATGAATAAACAAAATAAAAAGTAAAATGCAACCAAAAAATCATTGTTGGGGATAAATTTTGTCATATCCGTCTCATTATTTTAGGCATGACAGTGAGTTTTAAAACAGGGGGGTAAAGGCTGAAAGTTGAGTCTGAAAAATGTGTCTTATAAGTAAAATTAGATGTTAAACAACCTGTTAAAATACATTAGAATGCAGCAAATGTCATCTAATAAACCCTTGGAACCCATACCAGTGTGCCCCCCCCACATTAAAAAAGCTTCTGACGCCCCTTCCAAGACGAACCAAACTGAACCGCTTGGTGGAAACGCCAAACTGAGACTCCTCTGTCTCGTTTTCAGAGCTCACTGGTGCAGCGTTCATTTAACACGTTTCCTTTACTTTGTTGATTTTAACTTTAATTCTCTTTGAAAAGCAAAATACTGGAATCTGACATCTGGATGGGACTAAAAACCTGATTTTAAGATGAAGTCACTTCCCAAATTTGGCCCAAAACATTAATCAAATCAAACATGCAGAGCTTTAGATTGGATCACTTTAGATTCTATCACTTTAAGAGCGCTCAGCCTCAGGTTGTTGTAGCATCCATCTCATCTCTTTATGCTAACTGTGCAGAAATGGCAGGTTTTGCTCATTTAGTTTAAGATTTTCCAACCTTTCACCTGTGAGCAGGTGTTAACCACACGCTGACGCGGCTCATTCAGCAGTTTTCACCTGTTTGACGTTCTTAATCCTCTGAATATGATCCGATCTCTTCTCCTCACCTGGACCTTCTCAGGTGTTGCTCGTCTGGCAGGTTTGGATTGTTTACCAACTAAGCACTTGACCCTTCACCCCTGAACGAGTCCCTCCTGCCCTCCAGGTGTCTCTTCGCCGGCGAAGCTCGTCGGAAAGACACCGCGAACAAAAGGGAGACGCGAACAAAAGCGCGAGCGCCGTCCCGACGAGCATTATCTTCATTTTTTTAGCACCAAACAATGCACCACAATGCGCCGCGACAACAGGCGGCTTTGTGGAGTCCGGGCCGTTGTGAGAAGTGGCGGAGAAGGACGAGACAAAGCGGGGAAGGGATGAGAGGGACGAGATCGTCATTGTGGCGTCTTGAAAGACACCGGCGAGGAGTCCTCAGGGCCGGCGCCAGCTGCAGAACAATCAACAAACCACGCCGCGGAGCATTGTCGTCACTCATATTCATCCCCAATCTGAGATCTTAACATCTCCCTGTATCTGAAACATCTCACATTTACATAACCCTTATATTTATCTGTGTGTGTGTGTGTGTGTGTGTGTGTGTGTGTTTCCCGTTTCCTTAAGGCATCATTTAATTTCTCTTTCCTAAAAGGATCGTCGAAAATAGACTTTAATCAGGAAGATTAGATGCCATTTTCAGATGTTATTGAAGGAGCTGGCATTTGGAGCTTCCTGGACTCAAACGCACCAAAACGAGTCTCGCTGAATGAAAAGCAGGAGTATAATCTATGCATCGCTGGTTCCACAGGATTACGGAGGCAAAGGGAGACTATAGCGACTGAGAGAGTAGATGTCAGGTTCCTCCCTGCGTTTTAAAAAACACCAGACGCAGCAGAGGAGGGGATTGGATCCACTTTTTTTTTTTAAATGTCACCCAACATCTGTTTCATATTTATGATGGTGGCGCTGCTTCCCCGATGCCCCCTTCAACACTCCGGCGATTCTATCTCTGCCTCGGATTACCCCCACTACCCGGCAATGCATAATTTATAAGGCTAATCTTTCAAGCAAAAGGCTGCAGACGGGAGGAAGGAGAGGAAGGAGAGGAAGGAGAGGAAAAAATGGATTATAAAGAAGAAAAAAAAACGGCTGCAGATTTTTTGCTGATATGTGCAGCGACCGGCTGATTTTGGAGACGATACCTTAAGTATCTCATGTAGTCATTAACAGGATTAAGTGAGCGGGCCTCCGATAAGGTGGGAAAACAATCCAGGATTCGGCACATCTCGTCCTCTTTAACCCAAACGGCGTCGTATCGGCGCATGTGGCCCGTGTTTTTCTTTCTTCTGTAATTCGCGATGCCTTCAGATGGGCCGCCGATAAAGCGCCGGGGTTGTCATTAATATCGCTAAATGATAACGCGGCTCGTAGCGGTTCGAGGTGTGAGGCCGTAAATTCCCCGCTTCCTCACCGGGGGGTTGAGGTGGAGGGGAGACCCACGGAAAGGAGGCGCCTCCTTTTTTTCAAACCAGCTGCAAAAAAAAAAAAAAAAAAAAAGAAAAAGAAAAAAAAAGAAATGTCCTCTCTCTCTCCGTCCGCCACATCTGACATGACAGTTTCTCTCCCTCCTCGCTCGCCCCTCCCTCCCTCTCTCTCGTCAGCTTTATTATGAAAAGTACACAGTTTCGATAGAGTGCCCTTCTGACATTTTTCGACTTATTAGCTAGTTTTCGTGCCGTCTTCAATCAACCTCCTTAATCCTCATAGGGGGGGGAAGCGCTTTTTAATTCACTGATGGAGCGATAAGAGGCGAAAGAAGCAGCAGCAGCAGCAGCAGCAGCAGCAGCGGTGAAGGCGGCGGCGGCGGCGGCGCTAGCAAAGCAGGCCTCGGATGAGAAGGGGAGGGGGGTGGAGGGGGGGGGGGGGGGGAGAAAAAGAAAACGAAAAGACGGGAAAAAAACGATTTACACGTAGATGAATCGTGCTTACAAGATGGAACCCTGGGCATTAGGAGCGGATCTGAATTTCCTATCTGTCATTTTTTTTTTTTTTTTTTTTTTTCCGCCCTCCCTCTCTTCTCTCTCTTCTCTCTCTTCCTCCCCACCCTGCCGCCGCATTCGTTCAGTGTTTTTTTTTTCCTCTCTCTCTCTCCCCTCCTTCTTCTCCGCCATTACCCTTGCTGATTGCAATCTTTAAGCGCCATTGGGCCCACTGCTTCTGCAGTTTTTAATCTGTCTTTAATCCCATAGATTTTAAATATTCCCCAGCTCCCGGAGACTGGAGGCAATTAACTGCCCTTCTGATGCTCTCCTTATCAGTTGCCTCCTTGTATCTCTCTGAAGCAGCCTCAAGACACTGCCAGAGCTGACAAATAATACCGCCATTTACCGCCGAGCGTCCTCGGGGACTGGAAGGGAGCGCGTGGCGCAGCCGCCGCCGCATTCTAAACAGGTATTTGGTAAACATATCATACAGGGGAGAGAGGAGAGGAAATATACCGCAACAACACTCCCAAAAGCAACCTATGTTTGTCTGAGAGAGAGAGGGGATGGATGTGTGCGTTTCCCTCAGACCCCCAGACAAAAGGCTGTCCTCCAGCTCCGAGCTGATGTGAGCGGCGCTCAGCCGGCTGCGTGGATGCTAACACGTGCAATCTGGGAGGAAATGCACTGAGCGGGACATATTTAAGACACATGGCTCTCTATCACTGCTCGTTATGTTGGAACAAAAGAGAGAGGAGCTGGAGAGATAAAGAACGTGGAGACAGTGACGGCAGAGTCCGGTCGGTGAGAGAGAGAGGAAGGTATTAGACACAGATGCACAAACATCTGCGCTGGTTTCTTCAACTTTCTCTCCCGTAGCTCCACAATTATTCCGCAGCATGACTCAGGGACCGGCTCCCAAAGAGAGACGGAGAGGAAAGGTCAGAGGATGAGAGTACGGCAGATCAGACCCAGATGCACAACATCTGATACGCTTGATTACAAATTGTTTAAGTGACATTCAGAGAGTCAGAGACCCCCTCCAGCGTGGACTGAAACGACTCAAAGGTGGAGATGAAGCCTGCGAGTTGATTCGAGGAGATATAAGAGCATGTTCAGGGTTAAACTGCCGCGATGTAAATGAAGCAAACGCCGACCCAGCTGTTTCAGACGTCTCCGGACATTAAAGAGCGAAAAGAAGAAGTTCAGAAGTCTGTTTCTTACTCCGCAGAGACGACACAAGTTTCTGATTCAGCAGGTTAGAGAAAAAAACCTGCGACTGATAAGTTCTTACTCTGCTGAACGCTCAGGGCCCAAAAATGGACGAGGTTTCATCCAAGAGCGTAAAGTAGAATCTCTGAGGATGAAAAAACGGAGCACGTGATCCGATCTGAATGATGAGGAATTAGCATTCGAGACGCTCATGGTTTCATGGTTTCCAGAGTTCAGGTCTGAGAGGTTAATGTTCGGTTCTTTCTTCATTTATTGATCCAAAGAAAAACAAAAACACAGGTTCATAAAACTGATACCAGACTGACAGGCGCAGTGTTGGACCCTTTACGGAAAAAATAATAACATATTACTCAAAACTCGTCACTCTTTTTAAAAGTATTATTACTTTACCTGTTACTCTCCTGACTCTAATATTTTTTTGTCTCATAAAACTGGTCGTTTTGTTCTTTCTCTGGTCTCCGTGTCGACGTCACGCGTTTAATCTCCAGCAGGCGTGGGGGTTTTGGTTTCAGAGTTACAGAGGGTTAGGGCCATGTTTAAAAACAAACAGACGGAAAAAAGGAAAGTAAATTTACAAGAATAAAGTCATAAATGTACAAGGAAGAAAAACAATTGCAAATTTGAGAGAATAAATTCATAGATTTATGAGAATAAAGTCGTAAATTTCCAGGATTAAATTTATGAAACGATTTAAATGAAGTTGAAAAACAAACTTTATTTTGAAAGGTTGATTTATTGGAGCGTCCGTCCTCCTCCTGAGAGCGTCTTCTTGAAGTCCTCAGGTTTTTGAAAGTACTCAAACAGTTTATCGTCACACGAAAAGTGTTTTGTTTCTAAACGCCGCCTCAGTTTTCAGGGGCTTCATCCTCCGTCGGCCGCATTTGACGACCAACGCTGCACGAAGGCCGTCTAAATTCAAAGGTTCCTTCAGATGCAGCCTTCTTCTCCCTCTCTTTGGAGGACGCACCGCTACCATCCTTCACAGCCTCTCAAATCCCAGGATCCTTTGCTCACCGCTGCTCAGTTTTTACTCATTTAAACATCCAATTGGAAAACCTTCATGAGGCTGGTAACGCATTAGCATACAGCATAAGTTAGCATCATGCTAAGTTAACGTTTTGACTGAATAAGGAGCTAAGTTTAGGATTATGATCAGGTGGCAGAAACAACGGTTGACCCTCTGAAGGACTCGCCTTCGGAGGCCGAGTTCTTCGAAGGATGCAGCTCCTGAATTCGGTTTCACGCAGCCAAAAGATTTTGTCAGTCTTCTTCTATACTGTGAAACTCAATTAGCATCACAAGTCGTTATCACCACCTGCTCTTAAGACGTCAGTTCAAAAACTCTTTCCAAAATAAAAGCTCAGGATTTTTCCCTCAATCTTTTTTTTTTACCACTGAATTAAAGAAATGATCGCTGAACCAGTGAATCCGAGCCAAACGTGTTCTCGTTTGACGTTCAGTTAGACCTGATCTACATCCAGACCTTCATTTGAGTGTTTTGGGTCCAGAACAAAAGGCCAAGGTTTCCGTTTGACTCCCAAAGACTTCCACCCGACCACATCTGAGCAGGAACAGCTCAGACTGTGTTTCAGTTGTAGAGTTTAGGGTTTGATACCTTTCTCATCCTACTTCGTTTGTCTCGTGCTGTTTGTTTCTTTGTTGGTTGTTGTTTAAAGGCGGTAAAAGAAAGAAACCTTGAATTAAATCCCAAAACGTAAAGATATCATGGAGTTCTTTCACGCAAAGACGTTTTTCTACCCCAAAGGTGCAAATTTGGAACGTATGAGTGACATCAAATTCTTCTTTGTAGACGTTTCTGGATTTCCTCAGCGGATTGTTGGGAGTTAAATTTAGTCACGATAAATATAACATCAACCAAGAAAAAGAGAGAGAGAGAGAGAGTCTTTGTCAAATTGGCGACCAAGGTTTCCACTGTTTGCTCGTTG
The DNA here is from genome assembly GCA_030710495.1 of Labroides dimidiatus. NCBI lineage: Eukaryota > Metazoa > Chordata > Actinopteri > Labriformes > Labridae > Labroides > Labroides dimidiatus. Next base: position 1,853,050 of record CM061162.1, on the reverse strand, counting down.
GAGAAATCGTCTCTTTGGCTTTTAGAACGATGCACTCAGTCTGCTGAGGAACCTTCTCTGAGTGAGACCTGGGACTGTTTAGCTCAGTTAGGGTTCACACAAGACGGCAAAGCCCCCCCCCCCCCCCCCCACCCCCCTTTTTCCTGCAATCTATCCAATCACTCCTCTTGATAATGTGTCCTATGGCAGCGCGATGAATGCAATCACCACAAGCCCGCTAACAACACCACAAGACACTGCGGCTCAGCCAAACCCAGCGGGGCTCAGCCAAACCGACAGATAACCATCAGCTAAGAGCTTTGTGACATCATCAGACAGAGACGGCTACTGACTCCATGCCAGGGTTAGAGAGCTGCTAATCCAAACCACAGACGACAATAACACAGACGGAGACAAAAGCAGGGAATGTGCATCATTACAAACACTCTTAAACTCTTAAGCTCTTTGTTGACCCGAACAACACCAGCGCTGTAATCGAGCTTGTACCTTTTTTTACGGTCGCTGCTCAAAGCGGCGAGATGAGGCCCGATGATGAGTTTCACTTTGTTTCCGACTCCACAAACCTTCAGGCTCCACCTTTTTTTACACGTTGGTCTGATACTCAAGGCGAGCTCACCCTTCTCCTGACAGCAGCTGGCATTATCTTCCCCTCTGTAGTGTTGGATTACAGCGCGCACAGGCTTCTCACCATTAAAATCACATTCAATTAACCGAGAGGCAGAGGAGATTGGCTCGACAGCGGCTCCGCTAATGGGGGAAGGTCGTCAAATTATGATTGCAAATGCTCTGCATATGCTGGCACATGTATATATATATAAACAGAGATAATTAAAAAGAAATCTCCTTTTGCAGACTTTCTGAGGCCGGCGTTTTCATGGGATCTGCCACCTCCGATGGAGGAGTTGGGTTCTTCGTCGGTTGGCGCAAAAAAATGCACCACGGGATCGTGTTCCCTTGGCTAGTCCTTTTCCTGCAGATGTGAACGATTCAGCCGCGAGCTTTAGCGTCATTTGTGCAGCATCGCATCTGCAACGGGATGACCTCTTTATGGCTGTGCCTCCGAACAGGATAAGAGGAACTGACACTGTAGCATGACTGCACTCATTCAGTCCTTATTGTGCATTTTCTTTAATCCACTCCCACATGTGAGCACTCGGTGTCTCTTTCCTGTGCGAGGAGGTTTGGTGCTGTTCTTGAAGCGTGGACGATACTGATCCAGAGGAGCGAGGGGTCCGAGGGGGGGGGCCAGGGGTCCGAAGATCAGCCTGCAAACTGGAGGACGTGCCAGGCAGGACGGAGGCCAAGAGTTTGAGGAGGTGGTGGTGGTGGCTGGAAAAGGAGGGGCGACACAAGTGCTCTCATCCTTCTTTAAAACGGCACCACTTGGGTCACATGAGGGGGGCCACCCAATTTCACACTTTCCTCCGGCGTGGCCCCTCGCAGAGAAGAAAGAAAACAACTCGAGTGAAGCCTGAAAACAAAAACAAAAACAAAAAAAAAAAACTGCATTTTTTTTTTCAAACCTTCAAAAGAATTTTCACGTCAGGTGAGCGTGCTTTTATTTTGAAGCCACAGGTCAGAGATTGCATTTTTTCAGCCCCCGCCAAAATAAAACCAGCACTTTGCCTCAAATCCAATCAAGCTGTGTTATCAGCTCGCTTCTCATCAAGGAAGGCTGCTGATGGAGGCTGGATGGGGGGTGGAGGCGGGGGGGCTAAGCCGACCCCCCTCCTCCAACTCCATCACCCAGCCGACACCCCCACGCCATGTACACACACACACACACACGTACACGTACGTACATACACACTCCCACCCGGATCCACTTTACACACACACACACACACACACGCCCCCGCCTCCACCTCCCTATACCCTCCTCCTCTGGTTTCCGTGGCGACTGCTAAGCCCGAAGTTACGGTAAAGCTGGTGTGCCGCTGAGCCCTGGGCAGGATTTGTGACAGAGAAATCACATCAGCCTATGCTGATTAACAATTCCATTCCACCCTGAGATTTATATAAAAAAACTATCTTACATTTGGCTTTTTAATAGGAACGATCGCTATCTCAAATTGAGTCCCTGCAAACTTTAATAAAGGCTACAGGGTTGAGTGGCATTTTGCATGCTGATTTAGGCCCGATTGGCGGCTTTTGATGAGAGGGAGGCTGCTATGTAAAGCGGTGCTCCTAGCGCTTTTCCACATCGCCGGTTCAAATGCGGAAGGATAAGAACATGAAAAAAAAAAAATACCACTTCCATCTGCAATCTCCGGATTTCTCTCTGCCTTCCTCTTCCTCTCTCTCTCTCTCGCTCTCTTTTTTCAGAAAATGATTGACTGTTGAATATGAATAAATGGAATAGAATGAAGCAGGAATAGAGAGCGCAGCAGACAGAGAAGAGAGAGAGAGAGAGAGAGAGAGAGAGAGAGAGAGAGATGGAGGAAGAGACAGAATAAAAGAAAACCCTCTCCTCTCCTGGACTCCTCTTTTTTTTTTATTTCCAGAAAAATAAAATCATAAAGCCAAGGTTTTTACGCTCTCCCTTTCTGACATTTGGAGAATGGTATTAGTGTAGAATATTCAGAGTGTACAGAAAGGACCACAGGCGCAAGAGAGAGCTGCTGAGTGTGAATGTGTCGCGAGGAAGAAGAAGAAGAAGGGGGGGGGGGGGGGCATCAAATGAAAAAACAGCGCCAGAAACACTTATCCTCCACCCCTCCGCTCCGGCCCCCACAAATCTACATCGGTATTAAAAAACTATTTATAGTAGGAGTTCAGCTTAATGGGATAATCAGCTCTATTTGTAAAGATATTGGATAATCCCAAATAGTTTATATGGACATAGAGATTTAAAACATTTTCATTAGATATACTGAATTCTGGGGGCATTTCAGATGTCTCTCAGTCCCGCTGCGTAAGCCGGCCGAGACAAAAGACGCCAGAAGGAGAGATTCCACAGGAGACGGGCTAAACTTAGCTGCTTTTTTTTTTTTTTTTTTTGAACTCGCACAAACAGGACGGCAGAGGAGAGTCCCCGTTTGAAAGGAAATCCTGACGGCTTCAGAACTCGGCCCCGTTTTCAGATGAAATTCAAGAGAAGTTTTATCATGACCGTAAAAAAGATGATGTGATCCTAAACGCCATTGATGAATGGCGAATATATGAATATTAATGCTTCAAAGAATAACGCCCTTTGCTTTAAAAAGATTTTTTTCTGCGTCTCTTGTGGTGGTTGTGACATTTGTCTGGACTCTGTCCTACACACAGTGTGCTCGTCTCTGTGTGCGCGCTCATGTGTTCCTGTCTGTGTGCATCAGGGCAGAACTCTGCCGTGCGCTTTTTTTTTTTTTTTTTTTTTTTCCCTTGTCTGCATATGTCCTATAGTTGAACACTGTGTCCAATGCCAACGTTTAAAGACCAATGCATTTTTTTATTATTGCAGTGAAGCATAGATAGTTATGATTCATTGCCGTCAGTGACCATCACCAGCCCTCCCTGTAGGCTACTCCATCAAATTAAACTTTATTTATTCCCCGATGTGAGCTGGAGGGGAGGGCCGTGCTATACCACAGTGTGAAGGAGGGGAAATTAGTGACAGATAAGACGAGACAAGACAAACAGGAAAGAGGACAGACGAGGATACAAAGAGGGGGAAAGGACAGACAGGGAAAAGGGCAAACAGGTAATGTTGATGATATTAAATAGCAGTCCAAGTGCTGTGTTGTTCTAAGTAAGTAACTTAGAACAACTCTGCCGTGCTTGATACAGAGAGCGCGTGACCATCCCGTCGTAAAAATAGATAAATAACACGAAGCTGTTTCGTCCGTCCCTCACCTGGTTCAGAGCGACGAGTCCTTTTTTCTGCGCTTTGCTCTGCTTCTCCTTCTCCAGGCGGGTTCTCTGCATCCATCACAGCCTGGATCATTTCTCGTGCACGCATCACATGCTTTGCAAATCACCATCCGTGGGTCTTTCTCAGATTCTATTTTGAAATGGTCAAGATACAAGAGCGTGCCGGCTGCACAACATACTGTTTCGGCCATGTTGTTTCAGTGATAAATGTCTCTTTGCCGAAAACCAAAAATGCACTTTTGGGCCATTTTTGACTAAAGATTTTCAGTGGCCGAAATTTTAGTGCATCCCTATTTATATCCATGTGTACAATAAAGGAAAGCAGAATACCCCCTCTTTAAATTAATAAAATACGTACTGCAGTAGTAGCTACACATGCTAGTGTTTATTCCAAAACAAAACCACATCTTTTGCGCATTCTGCTGTAGTTATTGTATATATTTTTTGTATTTTCTTCATATTGTCATTTTATATTGTACAGTGATTTTATATTTTGTATATTTTTTATATTTTATATTCTGTTTGCTGCTGCTACAAAAGAATTTCCCAGCTTGGGACAAATACAGTACCTATCTTATCTTATCTCTAAAAGCTAGCTGAGTGGTCTTATGCCTTGATGCCTTCATTTGGTTTGTTTGGGTTAAAAAAAATTCATATCCAACACTTAAAGAAACGTATTTTCCGAGCAGTGATTGCTCAAAAGCTCATAGGCGCCACAAATCTAAATAACTGGTTTTGTCAGTGGAGTTTGGCGTCTTTGGTGACCCTGATGGTTGCAGCCACTGCAGCCTGATTTGTGCCAAGCATCGTTTCTCCACCTTTTTGACCTCTAGAACCTGAAGTACAAGTGAAAAAAGGAAAGTTGCATACGTCGGGCATGTTTTTCCCATCACTGGTGTTTTAATTGTGCCTTTTCTATAGTTTTTTTTTCATCCTGTTACATGCAGAGTCTGATATTATGCTACTTCCATTCTCGCCTTCACCAGAGCGACTGTTTAAATTAAAGAAAGAAGAAGAGGAATAGAGAGAACGAGGGAGGAATGGGGGAGTTAAGGGGAAGAGGGCCAATGGAAGGCATCCAACAGGATCAGTGAGTAGGGCATGCTGCCAATGCCTGGCACACACACACACACACACACACACACACTCACACACATGCACAAACTCACACACACAGTTTATATCTGCCCCGCCTCTCTCCCTCAAGGATTCCCTTGTATACCCCCTCAGGGTGGACCACATCCACCAGGCATCAGTACCCCACCCTGCCCCATCAGCCAGTAAGAGAGAGAGAGAGAGAGAGACAGCACTGGTCTCACTGGGATGCTGTTTGCAGGTGGATGATTGCTTAAAGGAAAAATCATGTTACATAGCCAGAGTAACCCCAGCACAGGGCCAGGAAGAGTTAATCTGCAGATGCAGAACTGTAAAGAACATCTTAATTTCTCATGACTATCTGTCTGTCTTTAGGAATATCCGTTAGACATCTTGCCAAATATCTGATGAGAGGACTGGCATCAGAATCATCTCTGGAAGATACTTTTGTTGGCTGCAGAGGCTCATTTAGCATTCAGGATTAAACGAGAAAAAAACTGATACGACTGAATAATGAGTCTAAAAGTGAGAGAAGGGGAACTTTTAGAATCTCTAACTAAACTTGTCAATCTTAACTTGGTGGTCTGTTAAATTAAAAAAATTACTTAAACTGTAGTCAATTAAAACTACAGGAAGTAACTTAAAGTAACGTTTTTGCCACAGTGTCAACAGGCAGAGGAAATAAGTGTGGGATCAGACTGCAAACAAAATACACTGATAAAATAAAAGTCTGTTGCTATAGGGCTGTACAGGATCAGAGCTGTGTTTAACTGCTTTGTATGCGTTTCAGTTACGTGTTTTCCTACATTACCCATGATTCTCTTTGGTCAGTTGTTTTTATACTGTCTTATGCAAACTCACTCTGTGAAAGGAGTCTCAAATGCAGAAAACAACAAATACTTATTTAAAAAAAGAAGAAAATATCGCATTACATTTCAGTCTAATCTCACTGAAATCTCATCTCATTTTCTCATCTCTTATGATCTTATTTTCTCATATCATCTCATTCCCCACTCAAATCTCATCTCATTCTATCATCTCACTGAAATCTCATCTCATTTTCTCATCTCTTATGATCTTATTTTCTCATAATATCTCATTTCCTACTCAAATCTCATCTCATTCTATCATCTCACTGAAATCACATCTCATTTTCTCATCTCTTATCATCTTATTTTCTCATATCATCTCATTTCATACTCAAATCTCATCTCATTCTATCATCTCACTGAAATCTCATCTCATCTTATCACCTCATCTAATCTTGTCTCATCTTATATCAAATCAACTGAACCTCATTTCATCTCATTTTGGTGATCTTATCTCAATATCTTGTCTCTTCTCAGCTCAGCTCATCTAATATCATCTTATTATCTCATCTCATCTTGTTACTTCAGTTTTCCACTTATGACTTCATATTAATCTCGTCTCATCATGTCATGTCATTTCACTTTATTAGTCTTTTGTCCTCTCATCTCGTCTTCTCACCTCATCTCTCATCTTATCTTCTCAACCCTTTTAAACCTCATTTGATTTCATTTTATTTATCTTATGTCAATATCTCATCTGGTCTCATTTCATCTCAATAAAATCTCATCTTGTATCATCACAACTGATTTTACTATCTCATCTCATCTCTTCACATCTATTCTCATATTGTCTCATTTTAATCTCATCTTCTCATTTAAACTTATCCACGTTTACTTCTTATTCTATGACAATCTGCTGCAGTTTGCCCGTCTGTGTGTTCTCACATTAATGTTATTATCTCACAACATAAAATATTCTCATTTTTTCCTCATCAACAAGTGGCTGAGGTTAGCTCCGGTTAGTTTAGATAAGCCAGAGATTAAAACAGGATAAGACTGAAGCACTAATTTTTAGTATATTGATTAAATTATAATAGATTCATCATAAATTCTGTATTATTTTTACAGGAACATGTGACCACAGGTAACAACAGTTGGCTAAAGAGAGGCTAACGCTAAATTTCACTAAACGTAACCTGACCTAACCACTGAAGGCAGGTTGAAAAGGATAAAAAGCGACTTCTCTGAGCTTCAGAGAGTCAGATTAAAAAGTTGTGACACCGTTTCTGCTCCTTTAAGATGCATCATAACGAAACCTGTGCTCTACAGCGGGAACAGGAAGTAACCCCCCCCCCCCCCCCCCCCCCCCCCCTCTCTCTCTCTCTCTCTCTCTCTCTCTCTCTCTCTCTTAATGTGTGTTTGCAGTCTGGGTCATGGATTTCTCATCTGTCAGAGGTTAAGTGAAAGGGTTCTTGTGGGTTCACACACACATGTGCACACACCCCTCCTTAGACTGGCCCAGGACCCTGTTGGTACTACCCCCCCTCACCTCCTCCCTCACCCCCCCTCACCTCCCTTACCTTCCCTCCATGGCCAGTGCTCTCTTCTGGTCCTGATAAGATGCTATCGCTGGCCCTCTAAGCACTTGAGAGGCACTTTAGGAGATCACTGGAGCCATTACCATGAAAAGTAAAAGATACAGGCTATATTGATGCCAGATTAATACTGACCAACATGTTATTGATTTCCTCCCCCCCTCTCTCCTCAACCCTATCCCCTTTTTACTCTCCCTCCTTTTCTTCTTCTCTGGTCTGGACCTGTGGCGGCGATCTTATTTTCTGATGGAGCAATGTTTTGTGGCCCTCCTCCTCCTCCTCCTCCTCCTCCTCTTCGTCGGTGCTGGGCCACTATCTACGGTTTCACAGGGCCATTCTTTAAAAGGCGCGGGGAGCAAAGGCTCGCCGTTATCTGGCGATGTTATTCAATTGTTACAGGACAATCTGGGCCATTAGCCGGCTGTGTTAAATAATGCATCCGCTTTTAAAGGGGGAGCCTTATCTCTTCTATGCGTGTGTGTTTTTTAACATTATTAGTATAGGAGTGTAATGAAAGGTCCCCGCCTGATGGGCGCTGATATACCGCCAAGGTCTCCGCCTGTATGAGGCGGCACAACAAGAAAACAACAATGCATAAACAAACGGTGACCTTTTTAATGAAGCCCCGCTTTTATCTGGTTTTATTAAAAAGGACAACAAGAAGCGGAAACGCTTCGGACCAGATTAAAAAATGGATTTAAACACGCTCGACGAAAAAAGGCGCAGACAATCGATCACAATGCATATGGGGAGGAGGAGGGGGGGGGGGGGGGGGGGGGGCGTGAAAGGCCGGTGTGTTGCTATGAGACACGGGGAAAAAGGAGGAAGCAAAGGAATGAACCTGAACGAGAAGGAGAGAGGGAAGGAAGGATGGAGGGAGAGCGATAACCGCAGTGTCTTCAGTCACAGATTTACACAGGCCATTGCACTCCCATTCTCCCCGGCTCTTATCAATGGAGTTATTGAGCAGTGCAGCATACCATTAAAAATTCTGCTTAGATTTCACAAAAATCAAATTGCGTGAGGTAATGAACGAAGCCTTTCAAACGGACTCCTCGCTGATACCCGTTCTGAGCCGGCAGAAATACATCTCAGTCATAACTCGCTATCTTTATTGTGCTCCTACACGGACTTAACTACGCTGCCAAACGCTCGGGAAAGCTTAATAATCGCTGTTGCTCTTGATGTTAAAGGCCTGATTTTGTGGCTATTGCTTTCCCCGCTCTTTATATCTTTTTCTCCTGCTCCATTTCTCCTTCTATCTCCATCTATCTCCTCCCTTTCTTCTTCTTTGTCTCCATTTCCCTGCGCACCAAGGTCAGATGGGCCCGCACAGGTTCCTCTCAACCTCTCTGCGAGCTATGAAGCCGAGCGAGAAGCACATTTCAAGGATGTCAGCGCCCTTGTTTGGATTGGCTCTCCATGCTGCAACATAGGCTCAGACAGGCACACAACTTCATTTGTCTTCTGAATTTACGGCCCAGACACATTAAAATGAAACTGTACGTATCGGAGCAGAGCTGGAGGGGGAGCCTGAAGACAAGGCTCCGTTGTCTGCCGTCCTCACAATGGAGTGAAGCAACGCTGGAGGAGTGGCGAGGCGTGGCGTCGAAACCACTTTGTACCTTCCAAAAGCCGTAAATCTCTGAGAAGACGTTGACACACGCACAGACGCTCAGAAGTCATTAGAGTGTTACTTCAAAACTTCTTCTTTTTTTATGATGCATCTTCCTGCAAAGACGAGCGTTTAAATTATGTTTCTGCACGTCAGGTTTGAGAGCATGCGTTACTGTTCTGACCCTGTAAATCAAAAAGAGGCGTTTTTGACTAATTATTGTGAAGTAATAACCGTGTAGGGGACGCACATCTACACAACTACTCATTATTTCTCCGGGAGATGATAAAATACAGCTTCCATGAGCGTCAACCTCAGGTTTCTGAACGTTTAGTCTCATTTAGAACGTGTCGGACTCAGATTATAAACTGTGGTCCTGTTAGCATAGCGGTTAGCATTCTTTCTTTGGTTGACAGTGTGCGTACTTCAGCATCCTTCTGTTCCAATTCAAAGTCCGCATCAGAACAAGTTCGGTCAAAGTACCCGGATGTGGACTCGCCCCGCCCCCTTTTTAACAAGTCTGCTGCCGAACCTAATTTAAGGGGACTTTTCACAGTTACAATCCCACAATGCAATTTGTGCCGTCCAGCAGGAATCTCAAACACGGCGGAGGAGAGGACGCAGAACTGTAAGTCACCGTTGCTGCCGTGTAAAAATATGAAACTCAGAAACGTTGGATGAGTCGGGTAAAACTACACGTCAACAAACTGCCGACAATACGTAGAAGCAGTGGCGGCTGCTGGTCAGTCAAGGAGGGGAAGCTCGATTTTTTTTCTGGCCTACATCATAAATTTGTTTATTTATGTAAACGTAAATTCTACCCTCCGAGAGTGAATCTTTAAACACAACGCTCGTCGTTTTTAAGAAAGGTAAACTCGCTGGGGATCGTTAAAGCCTCCGGATCAGTCCAGAACAGCTGAATGTAGAAGTTAGAAAGTCTCCGGTAGAGAGTTTTACTTCAAGATCCCTGATTGGCTCATTTCGCTGTCAATCAAAAAAGGGATTCATCCTCAGAAAGATCATCCAATCATCATGCAGAAGCTGAGCGTCCAGGCCAGCCCACTGCCTCATAGACCCCCAGAGACGCTGAGCGTCCGATGGGCGGGGACAAAGCCCAGCGTTTATCCAATGACCGTCCAGTTTCCACAGTGGAACAACCCACTCTACCCTACACTGTTGAAGTCTGAAGACGCTCAGCGTCCCGACTGTGTTAAAGCGCTGAGACGCTGCGGGGATGAATGAGAAGGAAGTGGCACCAGTTACCTGTGATAAGTAGCTGATTCAGAACAAAAGATGAAGGTATTCTAGCGCATATTTAGGCAATGAAATGTTCACACAGCAGGACATATCAACACTTTTTATGGGGACATTTGAGGGGAAGCTGAGCTTCCCTTGCAGTCTTAGAGCAATCGACACTGCGTAGAGGGATCGCTCTGCGGACTCTCGTACCTCTGAAGTCCAAACTCTGGAACGAGAAACAGCTACTCTCTTTTAAATGTCTTATCTGAGCCGGCATGCAAAGAATCATGGGATATATGTGTTTGTGTTGACTTGCTAGCCTTATGGGAGCAAACTTCCACTTTGTCTCTGTTTGGTTCCTTCCATTCGTACACTTTCACTTCTTGGATGTTTTTGTTACCGTGGTTACAGACTTGCAGATTGATTTCGTCGACTCGATTTGAGCTCGGCTGTCGCACAAAGTCTTTTACGTTTTTGTTTTGTAACTTTTACTTTTCGTGTTTGCTAACTTGTGTATTTCTGAGCGAAGAACCACGGTCACTCTGAGAATATCTTAAAGACGTCAAAGCTTCGGCAGTGAGTTTCCCAGAGCCACATTCTGATGTGACTTCTTTATTAGCATGCTATAAGGGAAGGTTCACATACCTGCCTGTGTGCTCCGTGTGTACTCGGGTTGAAAGCAGAGTGCAGGTCAAGGTGAAATACTCCCTGATTGACACAAGAACATCTGCTGGGAACTTCCGAGCTCAACGCAGCAACACTCAAGGATGTGTTTTTCAACATCAGCGGTTCCCACGTTTGTTTCGAGTCTGCTGTGTTCTTATACGATGTTTTTAAGAGCGTCACGTGGGCCGTGGAGGTTCCAAAAACATGCACGAGTAGGGTTCAGGAGGAAAACAGAGGAAGACACACCATCCATAGATGCATAATGTGACTTTAAGTTTGCAGAAACTGCTTTTAAAATCGCCGGAGTCGGTGCGTTGCGTGATTGAGGAAGAAAATGCATCGAAGGAAATGTGCAAAAAGAGGAAAGGGAAGGAGGAAAAGGTGCAGAACGGGTCAGAGCGTCTATGGAATGGAGATCCCGTCAGTCAGATATGAGTTCATGATCATGTGGACACTTTTTATGCAGTTGGAGATGATTCCCTGACGTTTGAACTCGGGGAGGATGTAAACAATGTGAAACAGACAATTTGTCAGACAAACTTCCCCGCTCAGAAGGATCTTGTTCCACTTATTTAACGCCCGCCCCTCGTCCCCATCCCCCGCCCCCCCCCTCCCTCATTCATCCAGAACCAAAAATAACAACTCAAAGCCCAAACACTGTCCTCTCTGTAGCTTCCTGGCACACTCTCTATCTGGCTGGCCTTTCCCTGCAGCCAGTATCAGCGTGATGTGCCAAAGCGACAACTGCATGCCACGCAGATCTCGCCTGGCTCTCTCTTCTGCGGCTAGTTAGCCCGTTAGCGCTTTTCAGCCGCCCTGCGCGTCTGTTGGTCGGTGCGTCTGTACTCTGCTGGGCTTCTCCAATCGGAGGCCTTCTAGCCCCGTCGCAGCCCCCTAATCCAACCACGGGCTTTACCCCACCAGCTCAGTGTAATCACACAGCTAATTCACAGGCGGACGGGAGGAAGGCAATCCGTGACGGACGTTTTTTGTGCAACTAAGAATGAGCTCCCCGGTGACCAGGGGAGGTTGGCGGAGTGGGAGACTGTCAATGAAGGGGCCGTGAAAAGATGGCTCCGGAAAGGCGAGATGCGAGGGGAATAGATGAATAGCAGAAACGGAGCTCAGAGATAGAAGTAGGAAATAAGGAAAGTGTGTAAAAAAAAAGGAGGAATCTGTCGCAGTCTTTTGCCAAGAGAGTGTTGAAAGAGCCATTGTGAGTTGGAACAGTCTATATTACTCAATAAAGGCTTTGATGAAAGGCGAGGCTCTGTATTAATTTGGATAAGAAACCTTTGCCTCCGTGCCCCTTTTCTCTCTCGGCTCCCATCCACGACACCTCTGTGGTTTAAAGCAGTGTTCGGTTTCAGTTCAGCAAGCCAAGTCATTACATTTCAACATGTCGCACCTTTCAGAGGGGGGAATTAACTCGTGCTGTTATTTCTTCATTCCCCACACGCCGGGACCCAGAGGAACAAAAAAAAAAAAAAAGGAAAAAAAAAAAAAAAAAGGTGTCGATATTTTGACATTGTCACTTCATGCACACTTGCATGCACGCCTGTGCTGTGCTAATGCACTCTTCGCCCTCTGAACGTCCTCTCTCTCTCTCTCTCTCTCTGCAGAAACAGCCTCCTCATCGCTAATTTCACACGAGGTGTGTGTGTGGGGATTGAAGCTTGGCTGTGTGCCTGATTTTTTTTTTTTTTTTTTTTTTTCTTACCGTTGACATCGCAGCAACAAAAGGAGCGAGGATCTCTCTTACACTTCACATGTCAACACACTCCAACAGTCAGCAGTCAGAGTAAACAGAGTGGAAACCACAGATATACTGCGAGAGTCTGCGTGTAGCGTTCGGAGCGGAGCGAGAAATCCAGAGAGTTCATGCATGTGATGAGATACGAAGAGACAAACTGGTGATAAAAATACACGAGGAAGTTCAAAAAACCACGAGTTTAGTCCAATTTTTTTAGCATGCACAGAAAATAAAGGAGATAAGAGCTGCAAAATGTACATTTTCACACCTCAGGCCTGCATAGCTCGGACTGCAAGTGTACTCTGACGCTTAAAGAGCACACCAGCGCTGCGGCTAAACGAAGCTCTTTGGAGGACTAAATCATCTGCTGTTTGTTTATTTTCTTAAGAAACGAGTACACGACTTGGACCGAGGCCACATGCCACAGAGCTCAGAGCCTGAGCCGGTTTTGCAGGGCAGAGCTTCCTCTGAGGATCCTCTGCAGGAGTCTTTTTGGAACGTCAGGAAAAAAAAAAATGGACGACAAAAAGGCAAGGAAAGGAACCAAGGATGCAGAGGTAGAGAACAGGAAGTTTAACTCCTGTCAGCATGAATCAAAGCTATGTTTTCACAGCTGTATCACGTCAGTGTCAGTTATGTACTTGCCGTGTTAGCTAGACACATGTTTGCCAACTCCTCAGTAAGGAAGGTCGCTATTGGCTGTCCTGGAAGTCCTTAAATGGTGTGATCGGCTCATTTGAAACATCAACACAGAACATGTTCACTCTCATTTATTCATTGTTGTTATTTTTAGGCACTTCCTGTTTTTGATTTTTTTTTATCTTGGACACTTATTTATTCAGTTTCTTCTCCCAAACTTTATGTTATTTAATAAAACACTTGCTCTGTAGTTTGCACTATGGTAACAGCGTTTCCTTCAGGATTAATAATTATCTTATCTTGTTTAATCTTTGTGTATTTGAAAATTTGCTTGTAATTGTAATCGACACTGTAGGAGAGAAAAAAAAACATCATGAAAGACAAAAAGTAAATAAAACACCGTAAATATGTCGCCTCTTTGGGTCTGAAACAACAAAGTTGCTGTGAGTGTGTTTGTATTATTCCACAGTACATTATTCATCATTATTTTTCATTGATGAGTCAAAGCCACAGACTGAACAACAACTTGGAAACAATCTGGGTAAATGTGAGCTACAACTGTCGAAGAGGACACTAAGAGGACACGTTTGGTTTGATTGTTGGAAGTATTTTGGACGACATGATGGCGGGAGTCATGTTATGTTGGTATCAGTGGTGCTGATCCCTCCTGTCCTGCAATCCAGGCACCAACAGCAGAGCTAGCGAGAACATCTCTGGAGCTGCTGATCATCAATGTTCTGTTTCATCTTAATGAGACTGAAAAGAACGTGATAAAAATCCTCACCGTGTCAGTATTCTAATACGCAGAACCACCCACTCACTATACAGCCCTATTGACTTGGCTCCCCCGTTAGAGCTCAAAGAATTAATCTGAGTCATTATCTTTAAGTTATGAATTTACGTTGCCTTTGACGATCAAAATGTTTTCATTTCCAAGTCTGTACTCCCGGATTTTCAAAATAAGACGAACCAGCTTGAGTAAAAAGTGACTGATCACTTTGAGGCTCTGAAAATCCCATCCCAACATCTCAATCCTGTGTTTTCTTTGGCTCGTTCTGATTGGTGAAGAGTCCCCAAAAGTGGGCGGGGCTGCATTTTTTGCCCTGTCTTTACCTGTCTCCATGACTTGCGGTGTAAGACGTGTGGGAGGCGGGCCGCTCTGTGAAGTTTAGGGAGGGGGGGGGGGGGGGGTAATCTGTGCTCATTAGCGGCTCCTCCAGTGTTTGTGTGGTAATTCCTGCCGACCTAACCACAGCCTGGAGGGAGAGAGATTAACTCACTGATAGGGCGAGCAGGCTCAGGTGAACTGACACTTTTATGGTGTGTGTGTGTGTAATGTCTGTATTTGTGTTTATGTGTGTGTGTGTGTGTGTGTGTGTGTGTAGGCCTCTCTTCATCTCTGCTGCAAACCAGCACATACAGTATCATCTCAAACTTCTGTTTCTATGGAGACTTTAAGGAGCAACTTCAGGACAAACATCTGCTTTAATACACATAAACCAAATATTAGCATCATTTTCTTTCAAAGCCTCCTTCCTGGATGATTGGACTCTCAGCAAACCTCATGAAACGTCTGATAAACAGTCCAGACTTTTATTTTTTTCATCGATCCGACGAACGAAGTGAGAAACCGTGAGGTGGAGCGCAGGTGTGAGGAAGGAAATCCAAAAACTGAGAAAGAAAAACTCTTCACACCTCAAAACCAACGATCAGGTGTGGATACATTCCTCACACGCATACACCCATCCCCACACAAACACACACACTCAAACACACACACACACACGTTCAAGCATACAAACGCAGAATGAGGAAGCAGAGCAGGGGGGGGTTCAAACCACCAGAGGAAGACCCGGCTCCTGAAGCCTTTATTAACTCCACTGACAACTCCTGCTTCTAACCACAGCAAGCTGCTGTCACACACACACACACACACACACACACACACACACACACACACACACACACACACACACACACACACACAGAGCAGTAGAGCCCCCACCACCAAATTGGACCGCACCCAAGACTGTTGGTGGCACCTGCATTGTTGTGAGATGTTCCCTCTTATTTAGCTATAGCATCCCTCTCCAAAATAGCTGTGAACACACACACACACACACACACACACACACACACACACACACACACACACATATATACACACAGTCTGCTTTGGGTTGCAGAGTGTGTGTTACCTGTTTTGGTCGTGGCCAAGCTCAGGGGAGGGGGGCAGGATTAAGGCGGCTGGCTGACGTTTTGCCAACACTAAAATCAACCATACACACACACACACACACACACACACACACACACACACACACACACAAATACGTCCACCATTTAAGACGCTCCTTTTGTTCATGCCTGCTTCTGAATTCTTTATAATCCTACAGCCCTGAATAAAAGTGTGTGTCTGTGTAAACACACACACACACACACACATGTGTGTGTGTGTGTGATGCCTCCTGTATTAAACTACATGATCAGTGAGAAACACACACTTTGAGATTAACCCCGTCAGAAATTGGACGATGAATGAATCTCGCCTTTCTGCGACACGTTCAATATCAGGAAACTTTCCTCTGTTTGTGTGTGTGTGTGTGTGTATGTGTGTGTGTGTGTGTGTGTGAAAGGAGAGGGTGTCCAGTTTCTAGCTAACAATGTGAAATTACACATTGTCGCCGGGTTAAGAGGGGTTAGTGTTCCCTTAAAGTGGTGTTTTCTGAGCGCTGGAAATATTCACAGCCCCCCCCCCCCGAAGGACTGAACACACACACAAACACACACACACACACGTGTACACACAGGGAGGACCACATGCATGGCTCAGACTTCACAGTGGGGTTTTGGTCGTGGTGTAATTTGTTTTATTAAATACAATTACTGCAGCTTTGCTATTCTAACCTGGTCACGAGAGGCTGGAGGCTGTGTGTGTGTGTGTGTGTGTGTGTGTGTGTGTGTGTGTGTGTGTGTGTGTGTGTGTGTGTGTGTGTGTGTGAGTGTGTGTGAGTGTGTGTGTGTTGTTTCATAGAATGCTGTTTTCTAAGGCTCTCGACTCAAACAGGGTGGGAGGAAAGTAAGAAACACGGAGCCTCGCTGCGCTCCGTTTGTCTCACGTCCTTCATAAAGATGCACAGCGTCTGATTTCAGAGCGTATTAAAGGGTAATTACACTATTTTCAAACCTTGGTCATGCTGTAGTGTCTATGAGGTTGCTTCAGGATCCTTGCAATGGCGTTTTCTAGCCAGTAGCTGGCAGTGTGGGGAGCTGCTTGGGTGAAATGACTCCAACAGGTGACCAATGAGGACGCTCTGACTGAAGTATGATGCAGTGAGCCTGTGAGCCTGTGAGCCTGAGCTCAGGGCATATAAACCCTCAGCACATGCAGTTCTGGATTCTGTCACAAATTCATAGATAGCGATTCACGAGCAGACGAACAAACTGAAATTTGAAGGCCATCCTCAATGGCGGCCATATTGGAAACATTGGTTCCACTCAGCTTTGCGGGTCACTCAGCGGGTCTTCAGCTTCCATGACCTTATACGTAGGGTGACCGTACTCTGAAAACCCCAAAAGGGGGGACGCCCCGTATTGATTAGGATCGTGCACATCCATCAACATTTTCTCAAATGCGTCATGCTAAATTTCAAAAAACTTTACACAGAAAAACAGAAAAACATCACTTAAAACCATTTTTCCTGGAAACTCTGACCAAAGCTAAGATTCTGTAAAACCCTGATTCACCATCTACACGGGGAAACTGAGTTTCTGTTTCCAAATGTCACAGCTTGCAACAGAAAAATCCACTGACCTCACATACATGTGTTGGGTTTTTTATGACGGGCATGAATAAGATAAACTAAACTTTGTCAGCCCAAACAAAAGATCCCGGCGCCATGTTTGAATCTCTGGTGGAAAAGACAGAATGACAGGGGTTCGTTCTGATTGGCTGCCAAGTATGGGTTTTGCATGCTTAGAGACGCATTTATCAACGGATTGGCTCGATTACATGTTGATGATTTTTTTTTTTTGTGTAGTATTTTCAGAAATCAATATTCAAAATATTCGTTCTTGGAAATACTCGGCTACATGCTTACAAGGTGAGTGTGTGTCAGCCCTGTGATTGGCTGCTGGAGACCAGTCCAGGGTGTACCCCGCCTCTCGCCCTAAAACAGCTGGGATAGACTCCAGACACCCTGAAGAGGATAAGAGGTACAAACACGTCTGTGAGCAGATTTATAGAGGTTTGGTTGACCACCCCCCCCCCCCACACACACCCCCCCCCCATGTCGTCCAACAGCATCCCAGGTGTGTGACCCCTCGTCCATGTTTGGCTTCCTCTGGGCTTCCAGATCTCTGCACCCTCCCTCATCAAAGTAGCTAGCATCTGTTAGCTAGCAACCTCAGCTTTTCCCCGTCTGTGACGTGCTTTTCTCTCCTGCAGTGGTCTGACCATTTCCTGGTTGTCCCGATGTCTCCCAATCAGCTGACGCGAATTTCCCAAATATAATCCACGTGTTCATGTCTGCTGTGAAAACTGAATTTTTGACTATTTTTGTGCAACTTTCCAAATGCATTCGATGGATTTTGTCCGAGGAAGAGCAGCAGCTCCCTGTCCTGAAGGCAGCACTCACATGGATCTTTTATTCTTCATGTATAAACAGCTTTAACTGCTGCATAAAGGTGCAAGAATGAAATCATTTCTCTGCAGGGAAAATATTTCCGCCCTCACAGACTGAAGACTTGAGCAAATCTAAAAATCTTGTCGTCTTTTACGTATTCAGAGCTTCAGAAAGGGGCTCGGGTTTGAAAACGCGGGAACAGGCCTTTAATTTCTGCTCTGTTTGCCTGATAAACCAGAGACTGTGTGTGTGTGTGTGTGTGTGTGTGTGTGTGTGTGAGCTCCAGTGGTCAGTAAGGTGATCTGAGGGCCGCGTTAAGAACACAAACAGAGATGAAAGCAAAGTGCCGAGTCAACACAACCGCCGCAGACGGCTGCATTGTTTGTGAAGAAAAGCCGACGCTGTTGAATTAAGGCGGAAAAAAAAACCCAAGCATGGCTTAATTACTGTCGCATTATACCAATTATTTTGTCTCCACACTCTTATCTTAATTACTTCAAAAGACCAACTTCAATTAGGACGTGAAAACTGCATCTAGAACTGGCAGTCCAATCCCCAGCTCCCCACGGAGGAAACCACGTCACTCAATTACACACACGCAAGCACATACACATGCAATTACTCACACACACACACACACAGACAGGCTGAATCTTACCAACAAATTTGCTGATAATTAATTGACATGCCAGGCATAATATTCAGCATAAATAAATGAGCGTTGTTCTGAAAACGAAGATGAAAGCAGAGCAATTAATTCCCTGAATTAGTACAGAGCGAATCTGTATCTGTCCAAATATTTCATGTGTGTGAGATTTCAGCGCCGCTGATCCGAACGGAGCGAGGTGCCGTTAAACGTTTCAGAGGAGCGACGGATCGGGATGTCTCCATCTCTTAAGGCTTCTTTTAACTCCGTCATCCTTCTCTGAAAAAAAACAAAACAAACGGCTATAATGCAATATTTCCCTCGTACATCATGTGGATCACTTTTTATTTTCTTAAAAGACAAAAAAGAAAAAGACAAAAAAAAGGTTGAAGAGATTTGTTTGGGTTTGTCTGAAGGACGGACAAAGTAGTTGTGGTGGAAACAAAGTCCGACCGATGGGCCCGTCCATCTCTCAGCTTCCTTTTTTACCAGCGTCAAGCTGTTGACACGGTGTTGTCTCACCTTCTGAAAGAGCCTTTAGTGTCCGCTAAGAGCCAGCTGAGAGGGCTGAGCTGTGGTGTGTGTGTGTGTGTGTGTGTGTGTGTGTGAGCAGGAGAGCGGGGTGATACCAGGGGTGTGTTTGTGAGGAGATGAAAGGTAATGCGGACCATCAGGTCACATGTCTGGCTGCATGACGGAGGGCCGTTACCGTCCTAAACCTGAGGAGGAAGACGAGGAGGAGGAGGAGGAGGAAGGGTTACAGGGATCTCCTTTGGTGGGGGAGTAAGGCGGTAGGTGGGAGGTGGAAGGTGGAAGGTGGAGGGGGTGTTCTTGTCCCTGACCCATGTCTAAGTGGCGCTGCAATGTTTACCGTGAGGAAGGAAGCTGTCAACTGTGTTTGCTCCCATCTCAGCAAGACGGAGCAACTCCTCACCCTTCCTCCCCCCCTTACATGGAGAGACAGGGAGAGAGAGAGAGCAACATGCATTACATTTTTAGGGACAGAGACTCTAAAGGCAGAAAGAGGAGGTGCAGTTCTCTGACTGACTCCATTTGGTCTGTCGGTGCGTCTTTCTGGCGGGCCTCCCTGCACGGGCCCGGGGCTGATTGACAGGCCTCTCTACTCCAGGTTTCGAGTTTCTCCCTGGTGTAAAGTCCCTGTGGCTCTCCTCTGAAGGGTGACTGCATTCCTGACCAGGTCATGAACTGACCACCTTTACCGCCGCCACCCCCCACAACTCCCACAAACCACCAAGAATCCCCCCACCTGAGCCACAGAGCGACCCTGAAGTCTGCACGCTTTATTCCTGAAAGTAAGAAAACCCTGAATGACGCGGTCGGGATGACCGAGTATGACGGATCGGCCTACGTCTTGGGGTTGGAGCGAGTCTGTGCAAGCTTGGGCAAGAAGTAGGTTTGGTTTCAGGACTTTTGCATCAAAACGGGGTCAAAACCTTAGAGAGGGTTGGGTTTGAAGTGGGAGAAGGTCCTCATCTAACTTCTAGGCATTGAGTTGGTTACGAGACACTGTCGTCCCAAAATGCAGTGGGCAAAGAAAGTTCAGTCGAATCACTAAAAGGCCTCTTCGTTTTCTGTCTATTTTCTGAGGAATTCCTAAAGAAGTCGATCCTAAAACCCAAAGTAAAAACTGAGGAGTCGATCGTTTGTGAAGCTTTTGTCCATTCGATCAAATCAAATTTCTGTTTTGCTCTCCTCTCCTAAACATCTAAAAGTCAGGATCCAGGACCCAGACACCCCCTCTGGGCCAAACTACCACGTTTACTATGGTGTTAAAAAAGGGCCAAAAGTTTTGATCATTTGAAAAATAAAATTAAAACCCAAAGTTTGAGTTTTGAGTCTGAACTTTGAAAAATACATCTATGCATTCAAAATAAAAATAAGTATTTTTATTTATTTTTATGTTGCTGGCGGCAACATGCAGGTAAGAATTAATCGCTGAATTAATTAATCGAATTAATTGCCCCGGTGGAGAGGACGCCATCGCAAGCGGTGCGTTCACTGTGGAAGCGTGACACATCAATTCTTACAGTGTGGCTGTAGAACTGCACAATCTGGTTTAGTTTGTAGCTCTTATACTGCCATTGATCCAGAGAACGGTCTAGAACAGCTCGCTAAACGTAATTTTGTCACTGGTGTCCGTTTTTTCTCTGCCAATCCGTGAATATGGTGTATAGAAAGTGAAGAGTCACAGTTTTTTAGCTTCCGACGTTTCCTGAAGGCAACGTAATCGAGGCAGGTTCTAAGCCTTCTTTGTTATGCTGTCACTCATGATTCCACGCCCCTCTCACTTAATGCCAAGCCCCCCCCCACGCCAGATCAGGGCCAAAAGTCTGAAACGAAAAAATACAATCCGAAAGTGAAAGAAAAAAAAAAAATCTAAAAGCAAAAAAAAAAAAAAGATTTGAAACTGTAAAAATCAGAATCTGGAGCTAAAACATGAAATCTGCAACTGAAAAAAATAAGACCTCAAATATTAAAACATAAATGAAAGTGAAAATTGAAAATATTTTATTCAAAAGAATTTAAGAATTAAATCAAAATTATTTTTAAATCGACAAAACTTTTCATATACTTATTTTTATTTTGAATGCATAGATGTATTTTTCGAAGTTCAGACTCAAAACTCAAACTTTGGGTTTTAATTTTATTTTTCAAATGATCAAAACTTTTGGCCCTGATTTAACACCATATTTACTCGACAATGTTTCACTTGAAAAAAGAAAAAAAATGCAGAGAAAAAAAATTGTGTTTACACAGAAACGCTGAAGGTCTAACAACGCTGTCGTTTGCATGCCAGGCCTGTAGTTGGCGGTAGAGGTGGGCTGATCATCTGGTATATAAACTGAATGAGTCTTCGCTGAGTGCAGAAGTGGTTCAGCAGATTCAGCAGCACAACCACAACACGGTCGTCCGCCATTGTTACTGTTGTTGTCCAGTTCGCACATGGCAATTAAAAGTTCCTACAATGAAAGCAGAGCGCGGCGCCAGCGTTTCCGCCGAAAACTCTTGATTATTGTTTACGTGCCAACAAGTTTTGGTTCTACGAAGGCTAGAACACAATTTTTGTGTAAACGAGTCATCCTGAAACCGTTGTTGTGTAAACGGGGCCTTTGGGCCTAAACATGACACACCAAGCTCCTGCCTCCAAAAAAACGACGAGTCATCGCTAAACAACACTTTCATTGTTCTAGACCTCTCATTGGCTCAAGAATAAGATTCTTTACCTGACACTCAAACCCTGAGATGACATCGCTCTGATGACGAACCATGACATCATCACTTCTGAGGTAAACAAAGGTATTCAGTGGCTGTGTAGTCCTGTCTTTGACTCATAAACAGATCTGTGTGTCGATTTATCTTTCAACCATTTGTTTGGATTTTATTCGCAGTTTCCGAGCTTCGCTTTGACTGACTTGTATTTGCACATCTTCACAGACTGCCTGTGTTTAGGAGCACAATCCCCTATATTACCACCACTTACAACTCCAACATAGCATTGCAGTCCCTATAGACTCATTGTCTTTGTTTGTGTAGCTATTGTTTTGCCCGTGGGTGGGGTGCTGAGATGGATTAATGCTTCGTTGTTGTTTATTCAGCCTTTTTTTTTTTTTTTTTTTTTTTCTACCCTGGCAGCATTTCTGAGCCCATAACCGCTTCATTTCTTCCACACACGCATGTAGATGCAACCCCAGCCCAGCCCAGCCCAGCCCCTGCACCCTTCGGGGCCTACCTCAGGGGCCCGCGGTGTGATGAGCTGCGCCCATCCCTGCCGCCTGTACTCTCAATCTCTATCTCGACCCCGGCAGAAAGCCGGAGAAATTACGCGCCTTTTCCCTGGAATGTGATTAGATTCCTGATGTTGGCAGCCACACATCTCTGTTTTTTAATTGGGTTCCGAGGCGCGACGAGATTAGCCTCGTGACATCATTGATGGTCTGTTTGTGTGTGTGTGTGTGTGTGTGTGTGTGTGTGGGGAGGTTGGTGGTGTCTGCTGATAAGAGATGGTAAGGGGGGTGTCAGGGTTTTTCTTTTTTAAAGGGTGAATCCCCCACTCCCTGATAGATGATGCTCACTAATACGACCTATAAGTGGTTTATTTTCCCATACACAAACACGGGCATCCAGAAGTCTTCATTCCCTTTTGTTTATTTGTCAGATTGCCACATTAAAGAGCATTTTGTGTTAGCATTAGTCACATATCTTTAGCATAAATCTGATAAACGCCCCCTGCACGGAAACAATCGAGCAAACACGTGTCATCACATCTGCTCTACTTAATCACCATCATCTTCAAAATCTGATAAAATCCTGTACAAGCCTCTTTACGCGTATTCTGTTGCTCTCTTTTCACCAAAATTACATCTTGTCATTAAAAACGAAGCATATCATCTTCCCTTTGAGTACAATCACGTCGCTGTATCGTCTGCATACAGTGAGCGTTATCTCATCTGTTAATGCTGATTGTGATTTTTCAGCTCTTGACAGACTTAAAGTGCAACAAATTCCAGACCAAGCCGGCATTGTACGTTCAATCTGAAGCTGGTACGACTTGAACGTATCAGGGTCTTTATCAGCACTCCTGCATCTGTGGGTTCCATGTGAGAGGCCTTTAAGTGGGCTGGTTTTGAGGTTTCACATGAGAAACCAAAAGGAAATATACATATGTGGGCTTATGAAGAGTATCACATCATTGAGATAGTAAATATGATAAATGGAAGCATCCGAACTGAACCCACAACAAAGGGTTTAAATATGGCGGCCAACATGTCATGGTTTCACAGTTCTTGCTGGCTGAGAATCTAAATTTGGGAGCGTTGGTCATGTTTTTAATAAACAAGGAATGGGTACGTTTGGTAACCAGCGTTGCCAGATGGGAAATATAAAATTATCGTATTTTGGGGGAAATTATCGTACACCCAACAAAATAATCAAAATAACTGATAATGATCAAAACAACTGTCTTATTGTCTTATTGGAGCTCCTACAACTGTGATTGGCTGTCAATCGTTCTGAGACGAATGACACTTAAACTATGATTGGCTGGAAACGCCACATGATATAAGATGCATTTAGGGTTTACAGATAAATCCGTCAGACTGGGGTAAATCTGTAACAACCACACGAAATTGTCAAATTATCGTACATTTAGCCTTTTTTGGAATTATTGATCGTACATCGTACAGAGGGCTAAATTATCGTACAAATAGGATAATTATCGTACGTCTGGCAACGCTGTTGGTAACGTATACTCAGGTTGCAAAAGGTGGAAATTTTCAGGTAAATTTTAGGAAAATTTCCTGAAAGTTTCCTTGAGAATTTTAGCTCAAAATTATAGTAAATTTCCAGGGTTTCGTTGCCGTCAACTTAAATGAATTTTTCTAAAAATTCCCAGGATAATTTTGGCTATGAATTTTTCGCTTCTTTATCTTGTTATCGACTTGAATGAGGTTCTGAAAAACGATCATGACTGAATGCAAATTTCCCGTCGACCATGAATCACAGCAGCCAGTAAAGACGATGAGGTTCTGGTCCTTGATGAGCAGAAAACACGGCCTGAAGAGAAGCTGGAGTAATTTTCTGACATTCTTTTTATGGGACTTTTTGTGGGACGCTGAGGGGACGTAGGGAAAGTCTGGGCTGTTATAAATATCTGGATCCTCTTTTATTTTTCACATTTCAAGGTTTTTGTTATTCTGTGAAAGAAACCTACAGTTCGAAAAACTGACTGGTGTCATTAATAAATGCTGAATCAGGCATATTTGCATGTATGTTTGCATGCATGTCTGCTTATAAAGAACCAAAAAGGGTTGATATTTATACATGTACATGACCAGGAAAATACAGTTAATATAAATTCCTGAAAAATTCTGTTAATATCTGAAAATTCTGATGAAAAGTTTCCAAATTTGAAAGTTCCTGGAATTTTGCAACCCTAATGTTAACATTCAAAAGTCGTTTCCTTCACTAGTTGTTGACAGAATTTGGAGTCAGCTGATTCAATTATTCATATTTTTATTGAGTATTATTTATGTTAGCTGGAGAAAAGCCTGGGCTGTAAGTCTGGTTGATAGCTAAAGCCATAATACTTAATGCTCTACAACCCGGATGTAAACAAACACAGATAATACATGATAGCTTTAGGGTTTGGTGATGTTTTGACCCAGAAAATGGAGATCAAATCATACAAAAGTTGAGTTGGTAATAACTCTACTCATCTCTCTACATGTCACATCTTTCAGAGTGCTTCACTAAATAACAGAAATAGAGAATAACAGCAATAAACCAGAGTGAGAAAATCATATAAAATACTTGAAAGTAAAAAAGCTTCATGACCCCCCCCCCCCCCCCCCCCCCCCCCCCACACCCACTCTCACTCTGTTTGCATCTCCATCCACTGTCCTGTCTGATTAAAGATGGAAAAAACAAAAAAGATACTTTAAAAGTGGTCCGAGAGCTGGTGGTGCTAGCTCTGCTAGCCTTAGCCACACTTTAATTCAACAAACTAACTTTGACATATTTTACTCACAGCTTCCTGCAGAACATTTCCAGGTAATCAGACTCAAATTAG
This sequence comes from Labroides dimidiatus, assembly GCA_030710495.1. Taxonomy (NCBI): domain Eukaryota; kingdom Metazoa; phylum Chordata; class Actinopteri; order Labriformes; family Labridae; genus Labroides; species Labroides dimidiatus. Next base: position 1,827,927 of record CM061162.1, on the reverse strand, counting down.
CCTGAAATGTACTTTTCAGTGCTGAACAGGGTGTGTTGTATCATTTTAGCTCTCAAAGAAATAATCATTTACAACAGCCTTAAATCATTTTTCACCCTTTAGTCTCTACAAATGTTCAGTAGGGATTAAGCAGCAGATTATTTAGAAACTGAACGATTTTGCAAAACAAAGATGTGTGAAAATTATTTTATTTTACTGTGAAGTTCTTATTTTTGTCTCTTTTTTTCTGCCTCTGCAAAGAATCTTAGAAGCTCCAAACTCCCAAATTTATAAGATTCTGAGTCAGCGTAATCCCAAAGTATCATACTGAATCAGATTACTTGGATACAGCATCGTGCACGGTTACAGGATGTTGCTTGTTGGTGATAAATAAAGACTGACGTCGAGTTTAAAGTTTGTAACAGGTGCAGAGAAGCTCTGAGACAAAGTGTGCACCTGAACTTTCACGTGCAGCCGGCGCTGAAGGTCACGGGCAGTGTGAGTGGAGGTGGTGTGTGTGTGGTGGGGGGGGGGGTGTAAAGGTCTCCCACGCCTCGCCTCCTCCTCACCCCCCATTAGCTTGCATCCCCTCCTCCTCGGGCCAGAGAACAATCATCCTGGCGTCTGATACTTCCTGCCCGGCAATAATTACCCCACCTAATTAAAACTTAATTGCTGGCCTCTCCGACCGCCATCTTAAATGAGCAATGGGAGCCGAGGCGGGGGCGTAAGCCTGCTGGGATGTTTGTGTGGACGGCAAATTGGTTTATCCCTATCAGATTCCTCAGTCCCTGGCCCCGCACCGCACTCGCTGCTGCACCGCTCCACTGCCCAGAAACAGAAAGAAAGGGAGAAGGCTTAATGTGATGGAGGCCAGACAAGGCCTAATGAGATCTACTTCTTCTTCTTCTTTTTTTTTTTTTTTTTATTTCCTCCTCCTTCGTTTCTTTAAAGCACACTTTCATTCACAGCTTCGATTAGCTGGCTTAGAAGAGTGGAAGACTGCAGGAGAGAGCGATGAAAAGTTTGCCTTTTGGGATGGAGGGGGTTAAATGGGATGGGGTGAAGAGAGAGAGAGAGAGAGAGAGGAAGACAGAGAGATAAGGAAGTTAGGATTCATTGGCCCCGCTGCAAAATCATCAGGGGTAAATGAAAGAGGAAATGCTGCGTTAATCGCTATGGGTTCTCATAATTGTTACGATTAAATTTCATAATTGACTAATGGCCAGCTGCGGCTTACATTACACGCAGGATAAATACATCACATTAAACATGCAAGCTGAGAGGAGATGAGTGGAGATGGATGGATAGATAGGACAGGATGGATGGATGGGCCTGCAGACTCTCATCCCGGCAATCCGTCTCTGAACACTTCACAGTGAATCAGGTTGTTTTTTTGATTTACTGAAGCCTGGAGACCCCCTGCTGTGAAAGCAGACCCATCCAAAAACTCAGAACAAAAGGGAACAAAAAAAGTTGCTGAATTTTGCTGATTTGTATAAAATTTGAGTTCAAACTTTGCTGTGTTTCCTAAATGAATCAGTCTCCACCGAGTCCGTCTGATCCTTTTATTTTATGTCAAATCTAACTTCTATATTTTTGTTTTTACTCTTCATAAAAGGATGAAATGTGCAAACCTCACAGACCAACAAGCTGATGTGTTATAAACTGACATCATACATGTTCTGGCTAACAGTACTGGCGCTAACGTTAGCTTCCATGATGTCTTACTGCTGCACCTTCTCCTGATCAGTGTTGGAGGTTTTTCTCTTCATCATTTGATTTTCTTTCTACCGTCCTCGTCTTCAGTCACCGTAACATGAGGATTTAACCCTTTAGGCTCGTTATTGGAGTAACGTTAGCCTGACCTGTTTTCTCTGGGGGGGTTCAAGGAAACTTTGTGAGTCCAGGCAAATTTTTATTTATTTATTTTTATGTTCTATTAGAAAAAATGAATTGAAAAAATTACTCACTGTTAAGGTGGACCATTAGGAGGCACTGGCAGACCACTAGGGTCCTTGGACCACAGTTTGAGAAACACTCATTCATCATCTGAACAAAGCCCCGAAATGACCAAAATGTGTCGGCTCATCTCACCGGACATTTCTATCGTTGATTAATTAATCCACCAGCTACATGAAATAACGATGATGATGATGATGATGATGATGTCACAGGCAGCCTACGGCGTCTCTGAATGGTCAAAAAAAAAAACTCAGAAAATCAAACCTGTTCCCAAAAAAGAAAATTCTGACGGATGAAAGTTTCCGTTGTTTTGCTTTGCGGGGCGACGACAACGTGCTTGTGATTACCGTAATGATCCATGTATCACTGGAAATCACAAATTCTTGAGCTTCAAAGGCAGTTACAACTTTTCTGATTGAACAAACGAAAATTGACAAAATCAGGAACTTCATCAACATTTGAACAGAGATCCCATTTTCACGCCTGTTTTAATAAACAAAAACATCTTTATTGAGAGCATTCTGTTTATTTTGTTTTTGTAAACTTTGCGAGTGTTTCCTGTCACATTCAAGACGTATTTCAGGACGAAATGATGCAGCTTTTGAGCAGCAAAAGTGAGCGGTTCTTAGACGTTTCTCATGTACCCCTCTTTCACCAAGCTGGTTCCAGGGCTGGTGTCGGCCATGCTGTTTTGCTTTGAAATCCATTGTTTTACTTTTCTTCTTCTTCTGATTCTCTCTTACCCCAACCTCGTCTTTTTAAAAATGGCTCACTTTCGTGTTTTGACTCTCCTTTGGTTGGTCAATAATCCCGCCCCCTGACGTAGGCCCATAACGTGGTTCTTTCTGCCGGCCCAGCAAAGAGTTGGTGCTTGCCCAGCAGCCGGTGCTTAGTATGTGGAAAACCAAAGAACTGGTGCTACGTCTGGCTCTAGCTCCAAACCAGCCCTGGAACCAGCTTGGTTGAAAAGGGGTATGATGAACCAACCCTGAAACCAACAGCAGGCTTCCTGACTGAGTGTTTTCTGCTCACAGTTTGGACTTCCTGATGTCCCTGCTGAGGGGTCAAAGGTCACAAATAGAAAACTCTGTAACCGCAGCGCACAGTTTCCTGACATACAGATGGGAACCGCAGCTAAATGAGGTGCTGTTTCAAGATTTTTCAGGTGTTCTTATTGAGCGATCTGACTCAAATTCTTTGCACAAACCTGTAAAAGCCACAGATTTGTTTTTCTAACTCAACTGCGTCATCATCAAGAGTTTTTCTTTGCATAAACGAGTTCCTGTTTTTGGTGAATTGCTGCACCACTTGTGTTTGGAGGGTTACCGGAGCAGTGAACGCCTCACGGATGAAACGCTGGAAGGATTTTGGGCAAAAGCAGCAAAGGTAGAAAGGTAGAGAGAGAGAGAGAGAGAGAGAGAGAGGGTGGAGATAGAGGGAGCGATGAAAAGGTGTTGGAGAGAGAAAGAGGAGGAGAGGGATGCTGGATTCGGGGCCTCCGGCTGGTATTAGGCCGGGTGCCAGGGTGTGTGTTATCCCATGTGTGTGCTTCCTTTGAACTCCCATTTCTCTAAAGCTCCCTCCATCCTTCACTCTTGAACTCTCTCCCTGCTCTCGCCTGCCTTTCTTCATCTCAAAACACAAGCGATGAGCAGATTGTGCGGAGGGGAAGACGGAGACGGAGGTGTGGAGGGAGAGAGAGAAAGTTGGAGGGTGATTAGAGAGAGATGACAGGTGACATCCATAAAGGGATTAGGGAGCGGGGCCTCAAAGACAGGGCCCTAATCCTGGCTTTGTACAGGCGCAGATAAACAGCTCCACTGATGGCTTGCTCTCTTAAAAAGTGAACATGAGCTACACAAATAACTTCCTAATTCCCCCTTTGTAGAAGTGAGTGCACGCTACAACACAAATAAGTTCCCTAATTCTCCCTTTGTAGCAGCGAGCCCCGAGGAAGCACAGAATACTTGCTCTCGAGGTGTTTGTGAACAGGATGCTCTGTAAGAGGCGAGAGGGGCCCACACGCTGCAGATACGCGTCTTGAAAAGTGCGATTGTGCGCCCTGTGAAAGACTTACACGCTCGTACTGATTGGCAGCGTTGGGACGAGAGTTACAGAGGAAATGTTCTTATTTTTTCAAGTGTTTTGAAACACACACACACACACACAGACAGACCACAGACAGACACACACACGGTTGTCGGTTTGTGGTCTAATTAAATGCTGCCTTAAAGACACCACACACACACCTGTGCTGCACAGACAGGAAAGACCACCAACTGAAAGTCTGGTTTCCCATGTAGGAGTGTGTGAGTGTGTGTGTGTTCCTGTAGGCGGACCGTCAATATTTGTGCCTGCACGCTTTATTTCCAACAATGGATGAGTGAGAGCCAACATAGGATGAAGACATTCAGCGTTTGGAGCCGTTTTATCGCAGAAAAAACTTATTTTTAATCATCATTTCATGTAAATTTGACGAGAACTCGACAAACAGGTTTTGTATTTTCTCTGCAGTCTTAGCTCTGGCTGTAACGGCTGCAGTGTTCATTTTAGAGCAAAAAAAAAGTTTGTTTTCGGTTTAAAAAAAAACACGAACCAACATTTTGTTGTCGTGCATCACTTGCAGCAGCGAACACACAGTGCCCCTACAGGAGCGGGGGTGGCAGTACGACGTAAGACATCCGCTCCAGGATCGTCTGAATTGACACTGATTCCTAAGAGTGGTTTTGCGATGCACTGATTAATGGATGGATTATTCATTTTTTCTCAGCCTTATGAAGCACGTTTTTGTTGTTTGGGTTGCCGTCGATACCAAAGACCACTTGATGGATCATGTGACCTGCAAGTATCGGCTAAAAACACCGGGACGAGCGCACAGTTCGGGGGAAGAGCTCATCCTTTTCATTCCAGCGTAATTTCATCTTGTTTGTCTTTCAAAATCTTTTTTTAAAGACTTCAGACTTGAGCTGCATTTTTTAACTGGTGAATAGAAACTTGAGCACAAATCACAAACGTTAGCTTCGCTAGATGAGCTAAATCCTACAAACCCCTCAGAACATCGAAGTCCACAGACTCTCAGATCCGCCGAGTTGTTTCTGGCTGTCCCAACCAGACTGCAGCTCAAAGGGGGGACCATTTCCTCAGAAGACACTTCAGATACTTATCAACCAAAAGAACTTTTAGTTCCAGGAACTAAATGGTTCCTGTAGCCTGTTATTGTCTGCTCTGAGGCCTGAGGTCCTGCAAAGTCACAGAAATCAGACCAGAGGTGTACGGAGGAAAAGTAGAATAAACTGCACCATCACTCCAGACCATCAGAGGGCAGTAAGAATGAGATGTACGATGCTACAGTTAGCCTGTTAGCATGGAGGAAGTTCAGCCTGTGCTGGTTTGGAGACGAGGAGATTCGAAACGCCTGAGATGCTCGACGCAGATTGACCGGTGTTTCAGTTTGAAGAGCGACCCTGTTAAACAAAGACCTTCAAGCGGATGCATCCGTCTCAGATGTCTCCAGATTATCAGCAAATATTTATCTGATGAGGAGAGTTGAATAAAAAACTAAAAATGGAAATCTACTGACACATTCAGCTGAAGGTCACCAGTTTACGGGGTCACACCGGGAGCTGACAGAGACACATTCTCACGATCGGGCTCAAAGAAGACATTGTTTAGGAGGTACCACCCCCAAAAGCTGCAGGCCACGCCCCCAAAAGTAAAGATTTACCACACAGGAACTAAATTTGCACCCTGGTTCCTCCTTTTATCTGCTCTTTAAATGCTCTTATCGTCTGTTATGCATGAACGTGTGTGTTTTAATGCACGGAAACGGCTGTTTTGTTATAATCTGTTCCTTAACGTAGAAGAACCCTCACGCGGCTCACCGTGTCGGCTCATTCTGAGTTAACAGATAGCGTTTTGATTACAGACGGCGTCTCTGATAGCTGCATGTCTCCCTCTGGCCTTCTCTTTCTTCCTTTTAAAACATGCACGGTCAAAATCTCTATCTGCTATTTCACACCCTGCCTTTCATCGCCCTCTATTACCTGGTAATGAATGGATCCTCGCTCTTTCTTCTTCTTCTTCTTCTTCTTCTTCTTCTTCTTCTTCTTCCTCCTCTCTCTCTCTCACATCAGCGGTGACTTTGTGAGGTATGAAAGTGAAGCAGAGCAGGAGGGGAGGCCTGGCTAATGACTTCATCTTCTCTTTCATGGCTCTTTCGGCGCTGTGTGCGGCGGGATTCCTCGCCTAAAGCGTCGACTTCCTGACACAGATACCTCGAGTATGAAACGTGCGGCACGTCGAGATGTGTGGGATTGATGCAGAAACAGGTCAAGCGTTGATTGGACGGCTATTTTGAGGGCTGTCGAAAGCAGTGATAGTGACAGAAGTTGAGTGTGGGTGTGACCAGGGAAAAAAAAAGAGGACATAAACACACGTTTTCAGCGCTACACACACACACACACACCTCAGCCCCCTCTAATAATCCGCTAATCCTGTTTATCATCAGCCAGCTCCTCTTAGTGCGAGCGATACATGAGAGAAATCACACTCACAAACACACTCCAATGTGCAGAGCGGAGATACAGTATAAATACACACATCGCTATTTCTTGATTTCTTCCTCAATCTTCACTACGTGTTTTTTTTTTTTTTTTTCATGCTATTTTCTCTCTACGCTCTGTTATGCATCGGCTACGCGGTTACACATCACAATCCTACATCAATGCCCGGCCTTCTCAGAAATACGAGTGTTTTCGCTTCTCGCATCTGCATCTGAAGAGTTTTCTAAGCCGTGGACTTCCTCGCTCTTTTTTACTCCACATTCCCAAAATTGCGACACTTCCTCCCGGGATGAATTCAGCCCTAAACTACGCCTGAACTTTCAAAAAAGAGAAAGCACATTTCCTGCGATATCCAGGCTTTAAATGGGAATATGAGGTATAATCGCAGATCATCCCGCCTTGCCTACCTAAGAAGGAAATAAATCTATATTTTCATATTTCTCTTTTGGGATGCTGATTCGAAGTAAGAGCTAAGGAAGTTGTAAATGTAGTCCTAATCGCCGTTTCTCATTTCACAAGGTAATCTTCTGTGCTTAAGAGGTCATTGGAGGAATTTATATTTGGATGCTGAGGAGCACGGAGCAGGTTTACTCAAGCTTTGCATTGTGTGAGTTTTGCAAAGGAAGAAGGAGACTGAGGAGACAGAGGAGGAGGAGGAGGAGGAGGAGGAGGATACGCGCCTGTCTCTCAAAACCTGAAGTAGCGAAAGACGGGATGAAGGTTTCAGCCTCATGAACCACAAAACTTTAAAGCAGCCCAGTAAGAGGTTTGACATGCAAAGCATGAGGTAATGGTTTGTTTCTGAAGTGAGGAGCTAAACCAGGAAGTAGGAAGGGAAAAAAAAAACAGAACAAACTCTGGGCCTGAAAAAATCTGGAGAATAATAATCTATTTGAGTCTGACTCACATATGACGTGTTTTCTCACCCTGGATCTCGCTCAGTTAGATGCACAAGTACTCCAACATGCTGCAGGAGCGTCTGCTTGTCCACACCTAATCATTGGCTACATGCAAACTAATAGTTCCTGGTCGGTTAAATATTCCCAGGAACTACATGGTTCCTGGGGCTCATTGTTTGTCTGCATTTCCACCACAAGGACAAATCTTGGGCTGATTATCCAAATCATGAAGGTGGCGTATGGAGGAAAAAATGTTGTTGTACATATGTGTCTGTGTCTAACATGAGTCTGGTTCTGTCCGAGGTTTCTGCCTCTTAAAGGGAAGTTTTTCCTCTCTATTGTAACTTGCTAAATGTTGCAAAGGTCTGTACTCATGGTGGGTTAAGATGAGATCAGACTTCGTATCTTGTCTTGATGTTGGGTCTCTGTTGATAAAATGTATTACCATTTACAGGTCTAGACCTGTTAACGCTTGGAAAGCTTCTTGAGATAACGTTTGTTATGAATTGGGGCTATATAAATAAAGATTGATTGATTGATATGACACCACCAGAACAATAATTCTGCAAAAATGACTTCCTAGAAGGAGACGGACAAGCCATGTAGTGCTGCGATTAGCGTGTTAGCATGGAGGATGTTCAGCCTGTGCTTGTTTTGATGGTGGTTATTTAATTTCAGATGGATTTGTCGACACTCGAAGGGAGACAAGCTCCAGAGAGAAAGCCGTCGCCCGTCAAAACCATTTCAAAATGTTGGCAACAGTAGTGTCCTCTTATTGATAACAGAATGGGAATTAAAAACAGAGTGGGTTCTGGACCAATCAGAAATATTCAGCCTTGATACCACGCCCCCAAATTTTCCAGACCACACCCCCAAAAATTTCAGACCACACCCCCAAAAGTAACTCTTAATAGCCTAAGAGTTATCCCTGCCCCCAAAGTTCTTGTATAGGTACATTTATTACCCAGGAACTAAATTTAGACCCTAGTTCCTAGTTCCACATAGTTTCAGGGGAAAGTTTCCTCGACTTGTTGTTTGTTGTTGGTCTTAAATGTTTGTGATTGGACAAACATAGACACCCAGAAATGAGTGTAGCATTCAGAAACGATGGACACCAGGTTCACTCCAAGCCTGACTTTATGTGGACTGAAAAGTTCCTGAGAGACACACCTCACGTTGGCCCCGCAGGTGACCAGTTGAGGGTTCACCAAGACGTTAAAATCGACAAGCAAACGCATCATTAAACACGGACTGAACCTTTAAGAGCTCTGAGACGAGTGTGACTCTGTAAGCTGTCAGATTTCCCATGATTAAAAGATCCACACACACGGCCCCGCCTCTCTAATTAACGTGAGTGACAGCTTGGCAGCGGGTGAGCTGTTTAGTCACTTATCTGTCGCCACCATCAACACGTACTTCATGACAAATTACATCCACAACTTGACCAGAATAGATGAGCTTTGAGATAGACGCGCCTGCAGAGCGCTGGGAGAGAAAGCGAGGAGCGGACTCAGGTTGGATTATTTTGTTGTAGTGTGTTTTCTCTTAAAGCTCCCTCACTTTGATGTCAGGCGGAGCGCGGTTCAGAGGCCTCAGAGCAGCACAGAGGTCTGGTCACTCAGGGCTACCTTAAACAGCGGGGGGCCGTTCCATTTCCTGAGTCCAGGAAGCCCCGCTTTGGAGGAAGCTCTGTGGGTTCGATTTCTCTCATTTCCTCCTCCGACACCGTTCCTGGTTGGAGTGCAGGAATGCAGCCGGGGAAGCACCTCGGCGGCATCCTGTGGACGTTTCCTGACTCGGAGAAGTAAGACATTGACGCAGCCGAGCGGGATTGATTCGCTTATTGGAGTGAGAAGGCAAAGTGCTTCACAATCAGCTTGTGTACTCAGTCGCAATTATGCTTCTGAGATACTTTCTAAACTTTAATAAGTGAAAAAGAGAAGGCAATACGGTGTTAAATACAGCACATGGAGCATCTAAGCTGACATAACCCTATTATACACACATACACAAACTCTCACATACACACTCCAGGACACACACACACACACAGTAATTTCCTCAGATGGCCTGTAATCTTGCAGGCCTCCATCTCGGCGGCTTAGCCCAGTGGACTGGGGCGGCCGCTGCCAGCTTTCTACCCAGGGCGGGGGGCCCGAAGGGGGGTTACAGGGGAGCCGGCGGGCCTGGAGGAGCCCCACATGGATTGTATTTGGGAGCCTGAGGCATGAAATGGAATAGGTTTAATCTGTTATCACCTGCAGGGGAGCGTCAGGGCCAGCCACCGACAGATAGAGCGGCTGAGGTGGTGGAGGCGGCGATGGGAGGGTGGTGGTGGGGGGGGGGGGGGGGGGGGGGGGGGGGGGGGGGTCGCGGCACCTCAGTCCCCTCTGGTAAATGAAATATCAGCCACTACAGGCAGAGAGTGATATTAGTTTAATTTCTCTGAAGCTCACCTCTCCCTGTCCGTCTGCCTCTCTCTCTCTCTCTCTCTCTCTGTCTGTCTGTGTCACTCTCTCACTCTCGGAGTCGAGTTCTAACTTCTGTTGGAGTCAGCTCTGAGTGAGTTCAAGCTATCGATGCTATCACACTCCTTCAAAAGACACTTTTCCTCATGTTTGTCGCTGGTTTCAGTTCGTCTGTCGTGAGCTTTTTATTTATCATCATGTAAGTCGGAGGAGGGAACGAGGGAACGAGGGAACGGACTGATGGGAGGATTCACCAAAAACAGACTGTGGTCCATAATCCCAGACAGGAACAGAAAGTAACATATGAACGCTGGTTTGTGAACTCTTTCTCTGAGTCTCGTCTCAAACATCGTCGTACCGTCAGTACAGACTCACAGCAACATCCTTCTGGAACGATCTCTGCTTTTTCTGATCACTTGAGGAAAATTCATCGTCTGAAAAAACTCACTGTGAGACAAAGTGCCAGTCCTTCTTCAAACGTAAGAAGGGAAAGAGAAAGGAAGAAAGGGAAGTAGGGAAAGAAAAAATGAAGTGAAGGAAGGAAGGAAGGAAGGAAGGAAAGAAAAGAAGGAGGCAGTAAGGAAAAAAATTAAGGTAGGAAGTAATGAAAGGAAGAAAGGAAGGAGAGAAAGGACAAAAGGAAAAGGAAGGAAGGAAGGAAGGAAGGAAGGAAGGAAGGAAGAAGGAGAGAAAGGACAAAAGGAAAAAAGAAGGAAGGAAGGAAGGAAGGAAGATAGAAGTAAAGGAAAGGGGGGATAAATAAAGGGAAGCAAGGAAGGAACGAAAGAGGGAGGAAGGAATTAAAGGAAGAAAGGAAATTAAGTAAGGAAAGAAAAAAGTGAAGGAATTAAAAGAAGGAAGGAAGGAAGGAAGGAATTAAAGGAAGGAAGGAAGGGGGAAAGAAAAGAAGGAGGCAGTAAGGAAGAAAATTAAGGTAGGAAGTAATGGAAGGAAGGAAGGAAGGAAGGAAGAAGGAGAGAAAGGACAAAAGGAAAAAAAGAAGGAAGGAAGGAAGGAAGATAGATAGAAGTAAAGGAAAGGGGGAGATTAATAAAGGGAAGTAAGGGAAGGAAAGCAAGGAAGGAAGGAAAGAGGGAGGAAGGAATTAAAGGAAGAAAGGAAATTAAGTAAGGAAGAAAAAGAGGGAAAGGAAAGAAAGCAAGGAAAAGAAAAGAGAGAAGAAAACAACAAAGAAAAGAAAGAAAAGAAGGAAAGAAACAAATAAGGAAGGAGTAAAAGAAGATAAGAACAAAGAAAAGGAAAGAAGGAAAGAAAAGGGGAAAAGGAAAAAGGAAGGAAGGGCAGAAACTGAAAAAAGAGTGGAAGAATATTTTTGGCGTCAGATATTTCTGCTCCTGTTTCCTCTGATGTGTTTTTTAAACTCTCACATTTTCTCACCCTGATGAATCCGTTCGTTTAAAGTCGTCGGCTGGAGGAGTCGTTCTGTTTCTGCTGATCGTTCAGAGCTTCACACAGGCAGACTGTGAACAGACCAGGTGAGGTTCAGAGAGACGTAACAGGACAGACTTTGGTTTTTATTTTGTTCACATAAATCGTTTCAGTGCCGTAAATCAGCAGCTGTTTGCTTTTCTTTAATGAACTTCTTTGAATGAAGAGATCTGATCTGAACAGACTCAAGAAACAAACCTGACGGCGGAGGTGTAGTCGTTCGACAACGCTGCCATGTTGACCACAGCTTCCTGTGAAAGAGAGGGAGGAGAGAGAGAGAGAGAGAGAGAGAGAGAGAGAGGTCTGGTTTGGCACTTAGGGGGTGAAGGGACGCATCGTTGTCGGGGGTTTTTTTTGTTTTTTACTTTGAAGCCGCCGTCACAGCTCTTGAAGTGGTCTCGCCGTCGCTGCTACTGTACTGAGAAAGAGTCGACATCAAAGGAGGGAGTGGGCGAGAAAATGTGACACAAAAACAAGCGGAGGAAGCTTCGTTCTGTCCAGGAGAGTCGGACAGAGTGATCCTTCCTCCACTGCTCACGTTAAACCACATGAACACACTCCTGCTTCATAGCTGTGTGTGTGTGTGTTTTGTTAAAAGTGTGTGTCGCCTGGCAGGTAGCAAACTGGAAGTGGTGTTTTCATTTTCGGCGTAAGCTGACATGGCGCTAAAAATAGGTGTGGTTGGGAGGTTGATATTCTCACCTACGCATATTTACAAACTCCTTCCCCACACACATTCACACACATTCACACACACACTGCTCCACTTTTCACAGCCCACGCTGCACACACACACACACACACAGATGTGCCACACGACATAATATTCCATTTCACTTTTCTTTTTTTTTTTTTTTTCTGGGGTTTATTGTCGTCGTGTGGCGTCAGGCAGCAGTTTGAAAGCTCCTGACGCTTTGAGGAGTCAGTTTCTCGCTCCAAACTGTCGTAGAAAGCGGGCTCACTACACGCCGTCAAGAGGAAGCGGTGGTCAACCAGAGCTCGGCAGGTGTGAAGAACTCCCCCCCACACACACAAACACACACGATCCTCACTCTGCGTGCCTCTGTGACACGATTTAGAGCAAGTTTTATATCTTTAATCAAACTTTAATCAATAATTAATCTTCTTCTAACATCTCAGTGGCTCCACTGCTCCATATTCTCCTTCTTGTGTAAATTCTTGCTTGTGTTGTACGTCGCTTTGGAAACAAGCGTCTGCTAGAATATTTCATTTTTAAGCCATTATCAGCTGATGCTGATGATGTGCTGATTATATCCTGCAGCTCTCATCTTCATGACTAAAACCTGAAGTGAAAACATGAATTTTCCTTCAGGGATCAATAAAGTATGTTTAATCTAATCTAATCTAATCTAATCTAATCTAATCTCATCTCATCTCATCTCAACTCATCTCATCTATTCTATTTCAATCTAATCTAATCTAATCTAATCTAATCTGTTCTGTTCTGTTCTATTCTATTCTATTCTATTCTATTCTATTCTATTCTATTCTATTCTATTCTATTCTATTCTATTCTATTCTAACCTAGCCTAGCCTAGCCTAGCCCAATCCAATCCAATCCAGTCCAATCCAGTCCAATCCACTCCAATCCAATCCAATCCAATCCAATCCAATGTAATCTAATCTAACCTACTCTACTCTAACCTACTCTACTCTACTCTAATCCAATCCAATCCAATCCAATCCAATCCAATCCAATCTAATCTAATCTAATCTAATCTAATCTAATCTAATCTAATCTAATCTAATCTAATCTAATCTAATCTAATCCAATCCAATCCAATCCAATCCAATCCAATCCAATCCAATCCAATGCAATCCAATCCAATCCAATCCAATCCAATCCAATCCAATCCAATCCAATCCAATCTAATCTAATCTAATCTAGCCCAGCCCAGCCCAGCCCAGCCCAGCCCAGCCCATTCCATTCCACTCCACTCCACTCCACTCCACTCCACTCCACTCCAATCCAATCCAATCCAATCCAATCCAATCTAATCTAATCTAATCTAATCTAATCTAATCTAATCTAATCTAATCTAATCTAATCTAATCTAATCTAATCTAATCTAATCTAATCTAGCCTAGCCTAGCCTAGCCTAGCCTAGCCTAGCCCATTCCATTCCATTCCACTCCACTCCACTCCAATCCAATCCAATCTCATCTAATCTCATCTAATCTCATCTAATCTCATCTAATCTCATCTCATCTAATCTCATCTAATCTAATCTCGCCTCGCCTCGCCCAGCCCAGCCCATTCCATTCTATTTATTCTAATCTATTCTAATCTATTGTCGCATGAAAAGTGTAAAAATTCACCAAAACACTCAACCAAAAGTGCAACCCAGTTTTATTTTGAAAGGTTTTGCATGTATTTCCTGTCTGGCTGTGGAGTTCTGCAGCCAGACTCTCTTTCAGACGCCCGTAGGTGTGAGCGTGTGCAGGAAGGTGACAGTAATTTACTGTTCATTTATTAACAGTGTCATTGCTTCCTTTTTTCCCACAATCCTTTGCATCCTTTACAGTAAAAATAAATGACACAGGTGTTAAATGATGATGTTAGATTGTGTGATCCCTGCAGCACTGAAAACCAGTCAGGAATGAAGTCAGTGTGTGCCACTGTCGACATTGAAACGACGCACAAAAGACCTCAACAACAATGTAGAGAAAGCTTTTCTGTATTTGTGTTTCTCAGGAGGAGAAAACGTCTGAACGGCGTCTTCAGATGGCAGAGCAGCAAAGCTAACGCAGCGGCCTTTCCTCTTCTTGCATCACCACAAAGCTATGCGGCGGCAGCACAGCGGGCGCACTATTGTGATTGCAATCAAGCATCCCCAGACAACTATCACAACCGACTAATTACAGGATTAGGTGATCAAACAAGGCTCCTCCAACACCAGCGCCAGCGCCAGCTGCGTATTTTGGCATGTGTCACCGTGTACCTGTCAGTCTGTGCGAGCGAAGTGCAAACAGCTGCAGATTCTGGGGAAAACACAGAAAGATAATAACACAATCAAGTCTGACGTGACTTTCTCCCCGTGTGACAACTTCCAAAGAAACGGCCCTGAGTTAACAGTTTATTTAGTTTGCACAACATCGTTTCCAGGGTTTGAAAGCAAACCGTCACCACGCTGCGATGACACAGGAGCGACACATGTTGCTCAACGGCTGTCTGATGCATTACTAATGACGCATACACACCAGCACAGGTAATGAGGGCAGAGCAGGAGGGAGGGGGGGCAGGTTATAGAGGGCAGGACCGGTCCTACTGTATGACACACTGCAGCTGGATTAATGGGTGACTAGAGTTACAGTAGCACCACGGCGTATCAGCTCTCACTCCTTATCTCCTCGCAGATCGAATGAGGAAACCCCGACCAAGAGCAACAAGATTAGTCAGTAATCAGATGTGATGTGATACTCTGTACCCTCCACTGAGGAGCCACAATGCAGACAGGTTAGTGAGGACAGACAGGAATGTAGGAGCAGGTAGATCCACAGCGAGCTGCAGGAGAAACGGCCCCAGGTGTTGTAATGCTCCTTTAGTTTGTTTTCTGATCTTTGTTTTTGGCAGAGCGACGTTGGAGAGCGATTCTCGCCACCAGCTGACAGAGATGACAGGTGAAAGCCAGGTACTCTACCCACAGCTTCCTCATCTGTTTGGGGTTTTTTTATGGATTTCCCAGAAAACACAGAATCATCCACTGAAGAGGACAAAGATTTTCTTTATTTTAATCAATACAACCCTTTTATCCCAAACTCTAACAACATGTATAGATTTTGTGCAGACGAAATAAATGATAAAAAAAAGTGCAAAAAAAACATAAAAAAATGAAAATTTTGTTCAATTTTTTCTAAATACAGTGTACTGGTTTTCTGCAAACACATTAGAGGAAGGAGACAGCGCTCTGGGACATGTTAAAAACACAATATGAGAGTGTAACTCCACAGATTTGATATGCAAAAAAACCCAAAGCAAAACAAACAACAACAAAAAAGCAAATTGTAGCTCTGGGCTCTAAAGGGTTAAAGAGGAGGATGCTCTGCTTTCTCATATTTTAAACATCATGGATATAAAGTAAAACTTCTAGATGTTCAGACTAAACATGACACAGATTTTCAAGCGTTTTTTGTAGAATTTCCTGAATCTGTCTGTAAACTGATGAAATAGCGCAAGATCTTCACGAGATCTTCACGAGATCTTCACGAGATCTTCACGAGATCTTCACGAGATCTTCACGAGATCTTCACGAGATCTTCACGAGATCTTCACGAGATCTTCACGAGATCTTCACGAGACTTGCTAAAATGATGACATCATCACATAAGGTTCTCCAAACACCAAGGTCTGCCCTTCGCTCCACCCTCAGGAGTGCTGGCCAATCAGAGGGAAGGGGGATGTGTTTCTTAAAGAGACAGCAGCTAAAACAAAGTGTTTCAAATAGAGGCTAGAATAAAGATTTTTTTATTTATTTTTTTTTTAAACACCAATGTGAGAAAAATTTAGAGTTTTTTTTAAGGCTGTGAAAAAAAAAAAAGAAAGAAAAAAAAAAGCAGAATACCCTCTCTTTAAGTTACCAAGTGCCCAGAAAAGATGGGTTTAACTTGTTTAGATGGAACTAAAATGAACTTAGGGACCCCCAAAACACACAGGTCCTTAGATACTGTGACTTATATCATTTAACTAACTTAAGCAACTTGTAACTTAATCTTTGTTTGTTTCCCCCTTAAATAACAACATTTAATGACTGAATTAATTTTGACCCAGATTTTTTATTCTAGTGAATCTAAAAGTTGTTTCAGGAAGCTTCAAATAAGAAAACCATCTATTAGATATTTTATATTTCCAGTTTGGGGTAAGAAATCTTCCTTTTCTGTCATTTAAACTGAGATTAATCTGGTTATAGAAACTTTAAATGTGTTTTTTTTAACCTCTGACAGACTTTTGAATACAATCCAGGAAGTACACATTGACTCGTTTTTCTTCTTTTTATCAGTAGTTGGGTTTTAGAGCCCAGTTTTTTTTATTATTTATTTTCTTTGGAGTGAATCACATAAATCCAGACCATAATTTCTTCTTTCATGTTTCCTGTCAAACAAAAGCAAAAAACAACAAAGAACAGCGCAGCATGGTCTCAAGGTGAACCCACGTTTTCAGGAAGTCAGGAGGTTGTTCCTGGAAGCAGAAATGCAAGAAGTGACTCCTGTGAGTTCAGGTAGTCGCAGGAGGGGGTGTATGAAGCGACCCCTCTGGATGCCAGGTGTGCATCCACACCCACACCCTGAACGCTTGTCTGACTCGTCTGTTTCTGGCGTGTAGTTCCTGCAGTTACTTCTCCATTCTTTTCAGAGCTCAACACTGTGTGACCACTTCCTGGATGTTGGTCCAAGTGAGTGATTAATGTCCCCATACCCCCGCCATGACATCATGACAGAGGAGCAGCGCACAGACGGGTTTATGACGCTCAGCGCAGCGCTGACCCGACCTCAAGAGAGACAGTTAGAGACTCCGACAGATCTGCATGTTCACAGAGTCTATCCTGAGGCTTAATGCTGAGGGGGAAACGCTGTTAGCATGTGTGTGTTTGTGTGTGTGTGTGTGTGTGTGTGTGTGTGTGTGTGTGTGTGTGTGACAGCTCAGCTCACATGGGGGCAGCCTGCTGACGAGTCTCTTTCTCAGCAGCTCTGCCCGGCTCTGTTTGGAGTGTAAACATGTCAGAAAGTGTGAGAAAGCCTCTGTGTGTGCAGCGGCGACGGGCTCCTTTGTTTTGGTTCTCAGGGTAAGAATAGCTGATGATGAGACAGGTTCACTCAGGACGGTTTTCCGTGAGCGCAGGAGGTTACAGGCGAGGAGGCGCGGGCGTGAAAATGATTCAAATAGTTCGACCTTTGCCAGAGTTTCTAAAGTCATCGCTCCTTTTTTTTTAATTCAGGCTCCTCGTTTGTGTTTGTGTGTCATTAATCACACGTTGAACGTTCTCCATGTAAAAGGTTCAAATGGTGTCTGTTAAGAATCAAACCGAGGACGGTTCCACTTCTGGAATCAGTCTTCAGCTTCATGTCCACCCCTCCTCTCTGCTCTCTGAATGTTTCCTGTCTTTCTTCAGCTGTCCTCTCTCATTAAGACAAAAAATACACGAATTTACTCTAAAAACATCTCAGAGTACAAAAGTTTTACTGTCAGGAACAAAACCAAACCAAACAAAAAATTCATGAGATCAGAAAATAATCTCAAACTTACTCTGGAAAGTTTGGAGTCAGTGGAGAGGAAGTGCAAAGAAGTTGAAACCAGTGAAGCTCCCATGAAGCAGCAGTTAGCATATGATACATTAATGAACAGGTGGTTATGCAAAATAGAAACTCACTCCAGGTCCTGCTCACCCTGTCAGGATTCCAAGTTGCATCAAAAAAATGTGTTATAACTTACACGTACAAACTCAAAGCCGTATTTCTGAAGGCGCTCTGCCGGCGTTTCCATGACGATTAGAATCGCTCACAACTTGAGGAAAATCTCATCCCACCAAGGAGGACCAGTCATAACCGTGGATACCCCAAACATTTGAAGAAAGGAACATAAAAACTTTTATTGAAATAATAGTTTGGGGTTTTTTTTTTCATTTTGGTGTTTTTATGACCTTTTTTGTGATAATTGGATTTTGCACAGTTCCAGGTGTAATGGAAACCCAGCTTATGGTGACTCTAAGCTTTGGCTCCATCTAAAACTCAAGTTTACCTGAGAGCCGCCAAACATCCAATCCTGACACGAGGCGGCCACTTCCACAAACAAACAAACAAACAAACAAATAAAACAAACAAACAAACAAACAAAACAAACAAACAAACAAATAAAACAAACAAACAAACAAATAAAACAAACAAACAAACAAATAAATAAAACAAACAAACAAATAAACAAATAAAATAAATAAATGAATAAAATAAAATGTACAGACAGTTTTCTTGCTGAATGCTGTCAGACACCTGAGAGCGCTTCTTCTCAGACAGCTGGACCATGTTTGCTCTGAGGGAGGTGGTAGTTTGAAACCCTCAGTATGCAACATGTTTATTTTCTTCCACTTGGTCGACTCGGTCTTGGTCTTCTCTGGTCCCAACGGCAGACCGGATCATGAGTGTGGCTTTTCCCATAATCTGATATCAAGTCTGGTCCGATGATCTAAACTTCTTCTGAGGTGGAGATTTATGAAAACTGTTCAGTCTGCCGTGGTGTGACAGGAGATTTTGTATCTTCAAACATTCCACATTCATCAGACTTTCATTAAGCCAATAAAAATAAAATATCTGTATTCGTGTGCCTGGATTGCAGGACAGGATGTTGCTCCACTTAGTTCCAGCTGCTCCTCAGGCCGCTCTCATGTCTGCGCCCACTAACC